>CM037925.1:16989486-17249486 GCA_021346845.1 Apeltes quadracus | reverse complement strand
CTCTCCTCTCCTCTCCTCTCCTCTCCTTATCTCCCCTTTCCTCCTCTCGTCCTCTCCTCTCCTCCTCTCCTCTCCTTTCCTCCTCTCATCCTCTCCTCTCCTCTCCTTTCCTCCTCTCATCCTCTCCTCTCCTCTCCTCCTCTCCTCTCCTCTCCTCTCCTCTCCTCTCCTCTCCTTATCTCCCCTTTCCTCCTCTCGTCCTCTCCTCTCCTCCTCTCCTCTCCTTTCCTCCTCTCATCCTCCTCTCATCCTCTTCTCTCCTCTCCTCTCCTCTCATCCTCTCCTCTCCTCTCCTCTCCTCTCCTCTCCTCTCCTCTCCTCCCCTCCTCAGGCCTGAGTCCGCCTGAGAGGACGGAGAAACAACCTGCAGGTTTTTGTACATCTTCGCCATCAGGGCCCCGGATCTGGCGTCCATGTGAGACGCGGCCGAGCTTCCTCCGTCGCGTGACGAATCGACAGCTCTGCGTGTTGTGACTGTGAGTGGAAGCAGGTCACGGTGAATCGATGGTATGAAAGGAAACACAATCTCCGCATCTTCATCTCCGTCTCACAGCTGCATCTCTCTGGTGTTACCTGATGTACCCGAGAGCCACGAGTGGCTTGAAGGGCACGAGGTGAAAACACAAATTAGCCCCAGCGAGCGCGTGAGTGACGGAGACGGGAGGGGCAGATTGTCTGCAGTATCGATCTGCTAATCCTCGCCGTGCTCTCTGCCGGTTTTAATCCTGCGTCTCCTCCTCAAGATGAGGAGACGCAGGAACAAGGGCGAGAGAGCAGGGGAGCGCGTGAAGGGAGGGACGGAGTGAGGAGGAGGAGGAGCAGTGCCATCCAGTGGAGCAAGAGGAAAGCTGCAGCACTGAAGCTTCCCGTCCTTGTTTCATTGGTACACATGTTTCTATCTGTGTGTGTGTGTGTGTGTGTGTGTGTGTGTGTGTGTGTGTGTGTGCGCTGCTCGCTCACCATCACACAAGCCGCAGGCTAATTTTCAGCTTTCTTTTTGGCATTAACAAAAAACATTGACTTGTTTGGAAAGTCCTTTGATCGATTTTTTTTTTTCAGGGCTGTCAATAGAACATTTTGAAAATTCATTCCAAATGCCGATTAATGAATGTTGTCTTTACGATGTTGTTTTCAATAAGTGTTTGTTCTTTTGCAAATCCTGCAAATCCACAGTTTGGGTTCCGTCTCACGCATCTGAAAGGACGGTGTGTGGATGAGGGCGCCGGTTCGGAGCTGAAGGAGAATAAAGTCCGGTTAAATGTTGAGATGATGGTTTATGTTTGGGATGGTTTTGTTTTCTTAGGGTTTGGCGCAGACGTCAGCGGGAGCCTTTGCGATCTTCCCGCTGGCGTTGATGCTCGCTGTGCACGGTGACCTGCGACTGCGGCTCAGCGCCGTCGGAATGCAATCAATGCCTTGTCAGTTGCCGTTGTGACGGCTAGAAAGTCAAGAATATAAATGGTTACTAGTGTTCTAAAATCACTCAATCACAACATGTGACAACCAATGACTTTATATGGATATGTAACATTCATTACATCGTTTAACATTTACCATTGATCACAACTGTCACTTGATGTGCAATTTACATATATTTTATTTTATAACGAGCAATTGATTTGTTTAGGATTTCTGTTTTTTACATTGATTCACTGATGTTGCTACCTCTCTTTTTGTATTCATTTCATTATTACGCTGCATTCATTACGCAGCGGCCAGCAGTTTTATCCTTCGTGTGCAATTATCAAGTCATCCGTCTTACTGACAACATTGTTTTATCAGATTTAATGACTGGCAACCATCAGCCTGAACTGGGCCCTGAACTTCTTGTCCAGGTAGAAGTAGATGAGCGGGTCCAGGCAGACGTTGAGCACTGACATCGCGACGGTGATCTCCGTGGCGTAGTAGAAGAACCTTCCCCGGGAGCAGTCCCACAGGAGCTCCCTGGGAAGACCGACCAGGTGGTAGGGGACAAAGCAGAAGCAGAAGACACTGACCAGCGCCAACATTTTCCTGCGTGACTTGGCGAGCTTCGCCGAGCAGGAGGACGCCGCCTGGCTCCGCTGAGCCAGCGACACCCGCCGGCAGACGCTGTGGTAGCAGAAGAGCAGGAAGACGAGGACGGCGAGGAACAGGGCGGTGGAGCAGGCGATCACGATTCCATACAGGACGCCGGACGAGCCTTCACATTCGACCAGGTTGGCGGGGGAAGGTTCTTGCGTGAGTAACGACGTGGTGACAAAGGCACACGTAACGGCGAGGAGGATACCCCAGGTTGCCGTGGCGACGAGGTGAGAGGCTGTCACCTTTCGCAGGATGTTCGGCGTTCCTAGAGGTTGAACGACCTTCCGATACCTGCCGGGGAGAGGGAGAGGCGTCTTTGAATAACTTCAACGAGTTACGGCTTTGAGTTAAGTGTCAAGGTGGGAATTGAGATTTTAATCTGCTCTTCTACTCTTAAAAAATCTATTTTCGACACAGTAAGACACCGTGTTGACAGGAAATAAAATTGGTGGTCTCCTGTTTGTGTTGATAAATTTGCCACACCTGCTGGCGGCGATGTAGCACATGAACATGATGCTGGCGTAGACGTTGAGGAAGACGACGGCTCCGCCGAGGTGGCAGCTGAGCGAGTGGATGGTGACGGAGCTTCTGGCGTATTTGGCCATGCGCAACGGTAGGCAGAGGCAGAGCAGGAAGTCAGCGACCGCCAAGTTCTTCAGGTACACCGCCATGCCGCCGGACGCTTTCCGATAGCCGCGGCAGAAGAAAAACGCCAAGATGAAGCCGTTGAGGGGGAGACCCACCTGGAGAGAAAACAAGGTGAGGATGGGATTTATAGTTTGCATCATGTACAGCATTAGATGAAAGTCAATGTAGTGGCCATTTGTTCTGGGACCAACAAATCTTTACATTTACCTTTTAAGTTTCTCTTACGCAGCAAGGTTGTCCAGGCAATCTATTGCTTTTGTTTCACATTTTATTTGAAAGGAGGCCAACAAAGACATACATGATCTGGCTAGCTGGAAAAAAATATATGTCACCCTGGTGCATGCTGGTCCTATGCATGCACCATGCATAAAACCACCAGGGCGATGGCCTTATATAACCTGCAGGTGCCCACAGTATTACCCAATCAATCAATTAAACAATTAACCACAACTACTCATACTTGGTGACAAAGAATGATTAAACTAAATTGACTAAAAAAACAAGAAAAGCTTAATATTACATCAACCCTAGAAGTCAAACACTCATATTTAAGAAATAACTAAATAATAGCTCCCACAGTCAAGAAAGGAATTTTTAAGTCTTTTACACAAGTCTGTAAGAATAAAGTTTGTTTCAAGTACTCAAACTCTCTGAAATCAGCTGGGGCGTTTAAAGATTGAAATATTGATAATCGTGAGTGTAATTTCCTCAGGAAATATTAAATTAACGTCTAAAAAACGTTTCCTCTGGCAATGAAATGGCACAAAGATTCTGTGTGTGTGTGTGTGTGTGTGTTTTGCTGAAGGAAGACATTTTTAAAAACTCACCAGAAACACAAGACCGTGGACCGCCGTGAAGAAGATGTCGGTCGAACGGCCCACCTGAACACAGGACGACTGGTTGGGGAACAAAGCCCCTTCCTCTTCTGCTCCGTCACTCATTTCGTACTTTCTTGTTTCTTGTTCTTTGAGTTTGTACCCCTGTGGTTGAAATGCACTTATTGTAAGTCGCTTTGAATAAAAGCGTCTGCTAAATGACATGTAATGTAACGTAAAAACAAGAGAGGATGGAAATCCCTGCGGCACTTACCCGTCAGCATGGACGTCTGAAATGAACATTCGTTCACTGAACTGCTTCCGTCTTTAAGGGTTTCCTGGCAGAACGGCTGCAGAAGAGTGATGTGGCCACGATAGCAACCCTCTGACTTCCATCACAAACTCTACTGGCCAGTAAAATAAAAAGCTACGCTTTGTAAAAGAGAAAGAGGGCACTATGCACCATATCTTTTTAACCTCACTGATTGAAGCTCGGTATCTTTGTTTAATTAAAGCAAGTTTTGGCACAAAACCCCTTGTTTATTTGTTGAATGCATTTACCCAGCCTTTGATCTGGATTGTAGTCCCTTGGTGATTTAGTTACGTAGATTCATCATCTGCATAACACACTTTGTTGTTTTGTGTTTTCATGTAGATGTTGAACACGAGGGGCCCCAGTATTGAGCCTTGCGGAACACCACATCAATTTAATTTTCTTCTGCTCTGATGTGTAATTACCTGCAGACACAAAGTATTCTCTGTATTTCAAGTATACTCAAACAAGTTAAGTGTCGTGCCAGAGTCGCACCCAGTTCATTAGTCTGTCAGTAATATGTCTAGTGTGTGATCGCCTGCCCCACCCTCAAGTGACGTCCAAGGACCGGAATCATTTCATCTTAGCAGATTGTTTTAGTACGAAAGACAGTATGTTTTTGGGATGGTTTCAATTTAAACCTACATGAATCAATCTATGGGTTATTGCTTATGAATTTAAAAAGCCGAACCGGTGGTAGTATAGGTTGCTGAATAGCAAAACATATTTTATTAATATTTAAAAAGGAGATTGTAGCCTATACACTTTTTATAGTGTAACTGCTCTTCAAAAAACAAAAAACCATGACTTATTTTGTCATTTCCACCCAGCAGTGGGTAATTTAAAAAATGTTGACTTCTTGCATGTGATGTTTCTGCCTCGTCATTATTGGTGAAAATATATTGGAATATTAATTAGCGCACATATATATAATTATTGCATCATAAGATAAGAAGTGCGTTTCTTTAAGGGGAATGTTGAGTTTTCACCACAAAGTCAACGACGCTCGTATTCCTGTTTTAAAAATGTTACGCCAACTTAACAATTCAGAAAGTAACTCATTCATGCCGATGATTCCGATAGTTCAGGAGAAACCGGAACTTTCAGCTCCCGCAAGAGAAAACCCAAATAAAGTTATTGTCTTATTTATTCTACAAGGCGTCTAGATTTGTTTTAGGACAATGGTATATTAATTTAAATTGCATTTAATCCGCTGCATTACGAGCCGTGTTGAAGTGTAGACTCTACGTGTGTTTTAGAAAAGAAGGAAGCTTTTATTATGGAAATAACCTGCTGCTTCTTTAAGATAAAACAGACACAGACGCCGCCGGTACTACTCCCTCCCTCCTTCTCTAACCTCCTCCTCCTCCTCCTCCTCCCTCCCTCTCTCTCTCTCTCTCTCTCTCTCTCTCTCTCTCTCTCTCTCTCTCGGGGACCCAAAACTTGTTTCAGGAAAAAGCGGCTGAACACACGTCCCTCCCTGCCCGCGCCGCAGGAACCAGGACCTTCGCGTCGGTGCCAGAGGAGAAGGCGTAAACTTCCTCCAAACATTTCCTGCGCCTTTCGAGACTCCACATTTTTCCGCTGAATCCTTTTTAACGAGAGGACGTTTTACTTTTAAATCCCACCGACCACCTGGTTGTTTTCTTTGCCTGAGGAGGATTCCTGCCCCCCCGGCCCCTCCCGGACGTGTTTGAGCAGACATGGAGTGGGGAGCAGATCTCTGGGTAAGTTGACAGCTGACCAAAGAACATCCTCCAGAGTCCCGAGGGCTTCTCCCGGGTAGGCCCGGGGGTAAGTGCCTTGCACTCGGCAGCAGGAGTCCCTGCACACCGCGACGGGTTGCGCAACTCGGGGGTGGCCGGGGGCGGGGGGTTATTGCTCTGTCTGTCCCACCTTATCTACACACAGTGTGGACTAAGGGTGTACTCTAACTCTCTCTCTCTCTCTCTCTCTCTCTCTCTGCCTCTGGCCAGTGTCTCTCTCAGCTGTGAATCTGTTAACCCCCCCCCTCAGTGACCTCTGGGGGGGCCTGTAAGCATCAGAGCAGAGCCACACACGGTTTAGGGCCACACGTAGCCGTTGTTAACGGTGTGCTTGTTAGTCAGCCGTTAGTTTTGTCCTATAAAAGAGAGAGTGTCTTCGGGGTCGCTTGTCTCTTCCAACCAAGTCAAGTCCCCGGACCCCCCCGAAGACATCCTGTTTACCCCGCGGGGGTCACAAGAGGGGCAGGAAATCCTACACGTGAGAAGCTGAAGAAGGCATTTCTCTTTGCCGCGTAGAAGCTTTAAGAAATGGTGGAAGCAGGAGATCGGTTTGTCACTGACGTGGACGGCGACCTCCCGAGGGAACGCTGCGTACGTTCCCGCGAGATCATTCCACCGCTGGGGGGGCCCTGAATGGTGGAGAAGGTCTGCGCATAAACAAGCTGAAACTGCATCAATCATCTCTGTGGGAACGGAGGGGGGGGGGGGGGCAGTTCGGCCTTTGCGGCTTAATGCACGACTGAATTCGGCTGCTGTGACGCCTTGTTTTGTCATCATTTCAACCACGGATATCAAACAGTCCAACGTTCCCGGCCAAAGGGAAGGAAGCTGTTCTTTGTCGTTGCTCATAACACGCAGAATGTCTGGGTTAAACCTTAAAAAAATAACCTCGTGCCAGACTGTCCGACTGGATCAGCTGGTTACTCCTCATCGGCGAGGCCCCGTCGCGTCCTTTACGACGAGGCGAAAGACGCGTTTCCTCTGAACGGTGCCTGGCACGTCTCTGGCATGTTGGAATGCCGTTTGTTCTGATTGGGCCCCCGCTAGCCTGTCAAGTTCAAGAGGCCAAAGTGCATCAATCACCACGTTCTACTGCACGATGCCATTGGATTATTATTCATTTATGTCTGATTTAGCTGCTCTGTTTACACACGACTGAGGCCTCCGCCAGCTCGGCCCTGATGGTCCACGCTGATTTTAATAGATGGCTTGATGCAAAGGTGGTGGCCCTCGTTTCGGGAGCAGAGGGCACGGGTGCAGCCCTGAGTCGTCACGGTGACGGGGGCGGGACTAGTCGGACTGGTTCCAGGGCTTTAATGGAGGCCCCGCGGGGACGGCCCGTCACAGGGCGGAGGTTCGCTCTGAGCTCACGATTATCTCATTCCTGTCTCGCTATCAGCATTTCCTTCCCCCTCGCACGAAACACGCCGCGGCGGTGACGCAACCGGCGGCGGATGCACGCCGGAGTGCGTCTCAAAGGCGCTCCGCCCGCTCCGCCCGCTCCGTAATCTGTCCATCGCCGTGTGTGTGTGTGTCTCTCGCCCAGTTCTCCCTGTCCCTCTTTCTCTTTCTCCCCTCCGTGGTACAAAAGGTTCCTTCCTCCGACCCAACCCTCTCGTATCCAGGACACTGCTCGCTGTTGCTATGACCTCCATTTAGCCCCGCCCCCTCCTCTGAGGCCTCGTACGTGCCTCTGGCTCCAAAACACCCTGCAGCCTCACACACACACACACACACACACAGAGCTGGGACAGAGGGCACAAATGTTACCTGTCCGACAGGTTTGTGTGTGTGTGTGCGTGTGCGTGTGTGCGTGTGTGTGTGTGTGTGTTGCGGTGGGTGTCGTGGATTGTTGTTGTTTGAAGGCAAGGGCGTAAAGAATGAGACCGGAATGCTGAAAGGAGACTTTGCTTTCATGGTCTACACCTTTTGCAGTTATGTGTGTACGAGGATATTCAAAGAAGGGAGGATGACGTGTGTGTGTGTGTGTGTGTGTTATTCTAAAACTTCCACTTTGATAAAACGCAGTTTGAGTCTGGCTGGTTATCTTAAACGCTGCGGCCCTCGATCCAAGCCGGCTCCGTTCTCAGGGTCTGCAGATGTTATTTTTAGTTTCCTTTATCAGGTGGTGATAACGACCACAAGAAGAGCAGTCTGCCAAATTTCAAAAGACGAGCATACGAGCCACGTACAATTTGAGTCCAATTAAGTCATCATATTTTATATATATACAGCTGAAAATGATTGATTGATGAGTGATGATCTGCAGATTTCTGTCTTGATGATCATTTGGTCGATGAAATATCAGAAAATAGTGAGAAATGTGCAAAACTATTTAAGAAGCTAAAAGAACCAGACAACAGAGTATTTTTAAAAAGTTATTTAAAGGATCAATTCAAACATATTTGCAGTTTCATTTTCCCCCATGCAGCAAAATGATGAATCAGCCGAAGTATTTCAGGTATTCCAAGCCGGCTTCACTTCCTGTTTCGACTGCTTTTGGCTTTCACTCTCGTTCTGACGCAGGACTTCTTGAATTCCATTTCGGGCCTGAAAAACAGGCAGTGTATATTTATAATTAGTTATATATGTTTGTGTGTTTATATGTATATTTGCTGCTCTTCCCTCGCCAGGACCAGTACGATCAGATCGACAAGCACACGCTGACGGGCCTCGACCTGGTCGACCGCTACATAAAGTTCGTGAAGGAACGGGCGGAAATCGAGCAGAACTACGCCAAACAACTGAGGCGAGTGCTCGCGTCTTTATATTTACATGAATCGGGATCTTAAAAATATGTTTTTGACTCTTGTGCATTCGTGCACAGGTGTTTTTAATAAACTGCTTCTTCTACCCTTTTTAACAGGAGTCTATCGAAGAAATATGCAAAACGAGGGAGTAAAGAAGAGCAGGACTGCAAGTGAGAGAACAATCAAAATGTCCACTTTTATCCCTTCTTACCCAAAATGATTAGCACCATCAGCACAGTTTGCACCATTAGCACTGTTAGCTTTGAGCTGTCTCGACCTTCCACGGAGAAATATTTTTCTCTCTGAAGGAACCTGTAACCTTACAAACATTGCTATGTTTCTACTGTAAACCGAACATGCCACCAAGGACAAACACACACTGAAACCCACTCCTTTCACATTTGTTCATGTGTTTCACACATTAGAGTCTGACTCACTTTTTAGACCTCTGTGAACATTACAACGAAATTTTAGAGAAGTCCAAAGTGTTACAGGCCTTGGATACGGTTGCTACGCTGCGGTTGAATATGTTGGTTTTTTTCCCGAACCGTCTCTCCGTCCCGCAGCAGGTTCAGCAATCACGCGTCGCTCCAGGAGATCCTGAACGAGCTGAACGACTACGCCGGCCAGCGGGAGCTCATCGCCGAGAACATGACGACCGGCATCTGTGTGGAGCTGACCAAGTACCTGCAGGAGCTCAAACAGGAACGCAAAACGGTGAGAAGCGGCGCGCTCGAGAGCTCGGGGGAAACCAGCAACGCTGTGAGATCTCCTTCCTCTGCAGTTCCGTGGCTTAAAGCTTTTTGTTTGTTCCGCAGCACCTCTTGGATGCCAAGAAAGCCCAGCAGGTCTTAGAGGGCAGCTTCAAACAACTAGAAAGTGTGAGTCGCCTGTCGTTGTTTTTGCTTTATAGGCGTTTAGTTTGCATCAATTGTCGTTTTAAGCTCCTGTTTGCTTTAATGGTGGAAAGAAAACCTCATTTTATTTTACATGTTTGTCGTTTTTCCTAAAAAAGTGTCCTTTCATTTCTTATTAATTGTTAATCAGTTCAGAGAAAACTTAACCGGGGTTCAAAATCAGTTTACTTAGGAAACCCAAGTCCATGTTTATTCATTTAATCCTTCGTTTTATTGTTGGAATGAGTGTTCATCACGATGAGTTGCATATTTTAGCAGAGCTGGTATGCCTAGACTACAAAGACCTGGTATTTGGAATGAATTCATTTAGAGCGATTGAGTCAACGCGTGTTTGACGATGCATAAAATAGTTCAATCACAAATGTGCCTCCGACGCCTTTTACAATCTGTGCGCACAAGACTCTCATCGGCACAGCAAACGGATGTAAGAACAGTGTTTCCGTTCAATTGCTTTTGTCCGGAGTCTCTGACATTTTTGCATTCTTTTCATTCTAAGGACATAAAAAGTTAGGAGTTCAATGCTTTATTCATTTGAGTGTATTAAACTGCCCGTCGGTGTGTGTGTGTGTGTGTGTGTGTGTGTGTGTGTGTGTGTACACGCCTGCAGACTAAGAAGCGCTATGCAAAGGAATGGGCAGAAGCTGAAAAAGCAACACAACAAGCAGAGAAAACAGAGAATGACCTCAACGCCACAAAGGTCGATGTTGAGAAGGTACACACACACACACACACAGACACACACATGTTGGCATCAAAGGCTGAGCACTGACCCATCTTCCCGCTCCTCCCTTGACCTCCACACCCTCCCCGTCTCCCTCTGCCCCCCCCCCCCCCCCGCCCCTCCTCCCCCCTACGTGACTCCCACATTTCTCCCTCCGTTTTTTGCATTTTGTTTTGCATCGTTTCTCCGTCCGTGCGAAGGCCAAACAACATGCCCACTTGCGCATGCACACCGCGGAGGACTGCAGGAACGACTACGCGGCGCAGCTGCAGAAATACAACAAGGAGCAGAACTCCTACTACTACTCGGAGATCCCGCAGATCTTCAACGTGAGACAGACGCACGCGCAAACGCACAATCATTCACAGACGATTAGCTGGGAGGAACTCGCATACCTCCTGAAATTGTGTAATAAGCGCACAGACGCAAAGAAATGTGGTCGCCTTCTCCAGTGTCTTTCGCGTGAACGGGAATGTGCACAATTCTGAAAATGTGAGCGTCCGTTGTGCGCTTGGTGTGTCGAGCAGAAGATGCAGGACATGGACGAGCGGAGGATCCGGCGGCTGGCGGGGGGCTACTGCCAGTTCTCCGACATCGAGAAGAACGTGCTGCCGATCATCACCAAGTGCTTGGACGGGATTTCTGCAGCGGGGAAGAAAATTAACGAGAAACAGGTACACGCGACATGTTTCACGTGTGCGGCTTTGTCACGCGTGACTGAAAACGAGTGCGAGTGGCCTCTCCGTCCGTTGTCGCGTCAAAGACACCTCAGATCCTACTGTTGTGGTTGGTTTTTAAAGGAATAGTCTTTCCATTTTGTGTTTGCTGAGAGTTGAAGGAGGAGAGGGTTGGTTGAATGTGAAGCTGCGGGGCATTAGCCAGTTAGCTTAGCTTAGCTTAGCTTAGCACAGCACAGTGACTGAACGCTCTTTTCCCGCCAAAACTTGTTGAGTAATAATTGGTGACCTGCTGAAGTCTTTTCTAGCAGTTTTCCTGTCTGCAGTCTTCATGCTAGGCTAAGCTACTCACATTGTTATACTAAAGTAATACAAATCTCTAATGGAGTTAATTTTGTTAGTCCTATCGTTGACTCTGTGTTGGCGTTGATTCACGCCTCGTCTCCACGCAGGACTCGCTGCTCTTCATAGAGCAGCACAAGTCGGGTTTCGAGAGGCCCGCGGACATCGACTTCGAAGATTACACCCAAGGGAATCAAGCCGGCGACCTCCGACTCCAGCCTCAACCCCCCCAAAGTGCGCGCTAAGCTCTGGCCTTTCAGCAAGAAAAACAAGGTGAGTCGGCAGTCGGGTCCGCTTTCGGATTTTGCATGAAACTGTGCGCGTCGTCTCGAGGGCCAGATCTTCGCCGCCTCTCGCCTCCCCGTCTGCTGCGCTGCTTCTGCATCGGACGGCCCGAAAATCCTTCCTAACCTTCTCTTCGAAAAAGTAATCCGACAAACGTGAAGCTGCCGGGCTGAAGTGATGTTTCTTGTTTCTGTGAGCAGTAACGAGCACTCGGATAAGCGAGTGCTGATCAGAGAGCGTTTTCATTTGAAGTTTTAAAAAATGTCCTTATCTTTTGAAAATAACACTCCTTTCTAATGAATAGAACAAAAACAACAAGTTGTAGTCCATCTCTTACGACATTCAAAGTCAAGTTAATGTTTAAAAAATGCGACACGAATATCTAAACTGTATTTCTTTTTAATTGCTACTCTAAAGTGAGTAAATGTCAAGAACTATTTTCAGCTGTGGATGAATACACATTTCTCAATTCACAGTTCTCAGTAAAGAAGAACCGGGTCACTGCAGTAAGTAAATCGGTGTTTCTGGTCAGACGCCATGTGACGCGTTGTTGGGAGCATCATTTCATGGCTGGTTCTAGTCTTTTTTTTCTTTTTTTTTAAACGGGGTTGGTTTACACGAGGAAAATAAATTCCTCCACTCGCATTTTTAATAACCGACTACATTTCTCAACACACTTCTAGAGCGAAGGTGCAACGTTGGACGAACCCGTTCCTCTGCACGTGTGACGACTCGTTGCGTCCGTCCTTCTGACGGCTCTCTGCTGGTTATTTGTAGGCGTACAAAATGACGCTCGCATGGTCTCATGATAACTTAAACAAACAAACAAACAAAAACACACACACGCGTAAAGCTCGACACGCATTCCTCTCGTGTCTTACCCCGCCGCCCTGTTGCCCTCGGGGGGCCAATTCAAATTCCAGCCTCCTGCACAGACTTGCCCCCGTGACGTCCTTCGCTCTCTCTTTGACTCCCCCTCCTCCTCCCTCCCCCGTTTTATTACAGAAATCTCTGCATCTGTTTGACTCTTGTGTATCGTGTCATTGATACCGTTCATGTAAATAAGCTGCTAAACCGGCTCACGACTGCAGGAGTGTGTTTTTTAATGTGGCGTGTTATTTACGCGTGTGTGTCTCTCGCACTGAACGTGGGGTTTCTCTCTGCCCAGACGTCCCGCGGCGATAAGAACCGGGTAAGAAGGGGTTGTGACGCAGCGCACAGGGGTAGACTGAAAGAACCAAAGTGTGACTGGTGCTGGATTCTTTTTTTCAAGGGGAAAATGCTGTTTCTGAGGAGTAACGAGCTGCACTGACACCTGCAGGTAGAAATGTGCCAACGGCCCGGTCACGCCGACCCGCCGGCTCGCATTCCTCCCTGAGTCACCGAGGAAGTGCGAGTTAATAACGCGCTAGCTCCTGGACTAGCGCAGAAATGCTAGCCTTTTTTTCATTTCACTTTCATTTTCTCTGACATGCGACATATTTTGGTAGATGGTCACTGATATCATTTGAAAACTCAAATGTAAGACACAATTCGTTTTTCGGGTTTATACAGTCACAGTCTTCATTCTGAAGACGTATTAAGAAATTAAGGTCTTGTGACAGCAAACCATCTGCCCTTTGTGGTTTATATTCTGATCGAGCCGGGTAAGCTAACAGTAAAGCTAACCGTAACTTAACAGTAACTACAATTACTCTCTCCGTTCACTTTGAACACCGGCTGTTGGTCATCGGTTTGAAATCCCCCAAAAAATCAGCAAATTTCACTGCAACATTTTGCAATTAAATGCAGGTGTGACCGGGCCTCCTGTTGGTGCTCGTGTGAGTGCGTGTGTGTGTGTGTGTGTGTGTGTGTGTGTGTGTGTGTGTGGCAAAGGGAACTGCGTTTCACTTCATTTCATGGAACATCCTTGATTTTCTCTCTAGAAGAACGAGTCTTTGTTCTGTGATGCCGAACTGATTCATAACTTTATGTAACTTTATATAATTTATTTCTGTTGGGCAAAAGGGCAAGAATTTCATAAAAGGAACAAAATTGACATATTCATTTTTTGGTTGTATCATCGACTTTAGGGGTCACTTCACTCAGATTACAAAAATATAAATACTGAAATACTGAAATGTCTGTTTCCAGTAGAGAGGACTGTGAAAACTAGAATTTCACAAGCTACGTTGAGTAGTTTCTCTCAATCCAAATGTTTCTTTTTGAATAACAAATGACCTTTAACGTTTAATGGCCTCCGTGAGTCTGCATTAGCTCAGCTCGAAGTGCTCCACAGGTCTGCAGTTCAAAGGTCACGGGTAGAAAAACAAAGGCAGATTTGTCTTTGTTACTCCTGCATTTAGGGACTCAGACTAATACAATATTTTCGATAAAGCCTCTTAAACCCACTTATTGTTTAACTTTCCTTTTTGCAAATGGAACGGCCCTCTTGCTCTCACCTAAATGCGCATCGGTCCGGCATCGCAGGGGAAAGAGTCTCTCACCTGTTCAGTGTTCATCCGTCCCAAACCCTGCACACCTGAACTTCGTGGTATTCTTGGGGGAGCGGGGGGGGGGGGGGGGGGGGGGCTCTGAACAATCGCCCCGTCTGTAACCACTTGTGTTCTCTCTGTTTTCCAATTGTTACCCTGAAAAATGGTTTCCATGACAGCGACAGTCTGTCTCTTGTTAGATGTCTCTCTGTTGGAAAGACAGACAGAAACAGGGAGGAGTGACATCTGGTGGTGATCACTGACATGTTTGTTGACATGATGCATGAGGATAACTACTGTGTGTGTGTGTGTGTGTGTGTGTGTGTGTGTGTGTGTGTGTGTGTGTGTGTGTGTGTGTGTGTGTGTGTGTGTCGGTAGGCGCCTGCTGCAGAAGATTTCTCTCATCTTCCTCCGGAGCAGAGGAAGAAGAGGCTTCAGGGAAAGATTGACGACCTCACCAAAGAGTTGCAGAAGACGCAGGACCAAAGGTGACCACGTAACCCCTAGGCATCAACGTGCATCCCGTAACCATGGGAACCCAGACTTCGAATCCCATCCTAACAAAAGTGCCATTGAGTATTGGCTTTAATTTTAGCGTAGATTGGACTTCGGCATCAGTTCTGTGTGACGGTGAACAAGGACATGGTTTAAAAGCAAAAATACTCTTATACGATCTCCCGGTCAATTATTTCAGGCTGAATTAATCTGAGACTGCCGACTACGTGGGTTTGATCACATGCGACGGATGTTTGTCCGTTATCAGAACATCCTCAGAACTGCCGGGAAGTCGGTCATTAAAGAGCACCGATGAGCACACAATCGCCTCACAGGAAATAACAAAGGCAGAAATGTTTTTTTATGTCTTTTTTAAATGATACACATTCACAGTAGAAATTGACTTGATGCGCTGATCTAGATTTTCAAGTTGTGCGACACACTACTTCGTCTTTATACTTTTTGGTTCTAGAAATGAGTTCCAATAGAAATGCTGCAGCACACAGTGAGGTTTCAAACCGCCGTGTGTGTGCGTGTGTTCTTTCGCATGACAACATCTGTGCTCACCAAAAAAAAAAGAATGTTTTTCCCATTTCGGTGTCAAAACCACCGAGCGCTCTCCCCCCCTGACGGGCGCTGACGTTTCTCTCCTCAGCGAGGCCCTGGAGAAGATGAAGGGTGTGTACGAGCACAACCCGCAGATGGGAGACCCGTCCAGCCTGGAGCCGCAGATCTCAGAAACCGCCCAGAACATTGGCCGGCTGACGGGGGAGCTCGCCAAATACGAGGTCATTGCACAAACATGCACGCCGCCGACGAAATGTGCGCTCGACGGATCAGGACAGAGCGCTTGTGCGTCTGTGTATGTGTGTGTGTGTGTGTTGACTTCTGTTGCTGGTGTGTTACAGACATGGCTGTCGGAGGCCGTGGGCGGCGAGGACTCTTCCAACGCCATCAACAATAACACTCGCCATCGGTACGACGTGGCTTAATGTTAAACGTTTTGGTGCTGATGCATCCCCCACGAGAAGTGACGCGTCTCGATTTGTTGTCCCCTGATGTTTCCAGCGTGGAGGCGGCCAACCAGGCGCCGGCCATTTACTCCGAGTTCGATGACGAGTTTGAAGACACGGAAACTCCCGTTGGCCAGTGCACGGCCCTGTACACCTTCGAAGGTACGTTGTATCCGTTCACACTCAACTTGTTTCAAGCTGGATTTCATTTCAGCTTGTTTTGCATGTGTGTTTTATTGTGTGTGTGTGTGTGTGTGTCTGCAGGCAACAGCGAGGGCACCGTTTCCGTTACGGAGGGAGAGATGTTGAGTATAATGGAGGACGATAAAGGAGATGGATGGATGAGAGTCCTTAGAAGCAGTGGAGAGGAGGGCTACATACCGTCATCCTACGTCAAACATTCCCCGTAACACAAACGCACACACACACACACACACACACAGCTTGCATTGGAAAGGCAAGTGAGAAGCCGAAGGGGAATCACCGCTATAATTCTCCCCGTCCTTTATCTCAGCCGGTAACGTGTTGGTGGCGATGAAAGCGCCCGATTAGAAAGCCTGTTATCGCAAAGTCTCTGATCTTCACGGATTTCAGCTCCTCGCGAATCCACAGCCTGAATGTACACCTGAACTTTAGCGATGACCAGCGTAAATATATTCAGCGTCGCGGTAGCCAAAAGCGCTGCGGATCTTTTTATGTTGACATATCGCTTCACCCCCCCCCCCCTCTTAATTACCTGCTGAACCGTTTCCCTTTTTTGTCACTAAAACCCGACAGGATAACGCGAGTTCTGTCTTCTGTCGTAGTGACGACTTATAACTGGATGAAGACCACTACTCTTCTCACTTTAAAGGATGGCTTTAAATGTTTTTTTTGTGTGAATTCAAGACATTGTGGGTAAAAAAACAAAAGGAAAATGCACATTGGCAATAATGATCCAATACACAAAGCAGCGACTCCATAAACCACAAACACGGATAACAAGCAATTATTGCGTCCTCCTCGGCAGAGCCATCTCAATTCAGGTCCTTTTTAACTTTTTTTTTTTTTTTCTTTGACTATTATGTGGCGCTCGTACTTTATATACCGTCTCTAAACCACATGCTTTCGTGCGTTGAGCCGCTGGGTTTTCACTGTCGTTCTCCGAAGAAAATAACGGGATCGATTTCAAAAGGAAGGAAACGGTTTTTAAGAACCGGAAATGCGAGTGAAACGTACGTTTGCTTCCTCCAGTAGAAACGTCCTTCTGCACTGTGAAGCTCCGCCATCATTGAGCCGCATCATGTTTACTCGTCTCTCTCTCTGCCACTCTGTCCTGCACTAGTAGATGTGTTTCTAGCATTTTAAAAGGTGTATTATTGTATGATTTCATTTTTTTTTTTTAACTAAACTGATGTATGTTGTTTTGAGACATAAAGTGAACAGGAAATACACATTCTCGTCTTTCTTTTTGTTTTCAGAAAAATTCCAGGCCCAAAAGGTTTATTGCATTAGAAATACACAAATTCCCAGTGTGGTCCCTCGCAGCAGCAGCAAGTCACGTGCAAGCTGCTTCTTAGTCACGTTGAGCAGCGTCGTCATTGCACGTTTGGAGAAGTTAACAGATCCCAGTTTTCGGTGTAAAACCCGTTCCAGGTTTTCTGAACCCGACGGCTCGTTTCACAGTGAAAGACTTCTTTCATGAGTTAAAAGTTTTACCGGCTTTAAACGTCGAATTCTCCTTTATGCCCGCGATGTGTCGGGGGGAGAAGAGACCGCCGCGCCCCGAGGCTCCACTTAAAAACATTTCCCTTTCATCTTTCTCCTCCCCCCCCCCCCCCCACTCCACCCCTCCCTCAAAAGTGCTGACTTCCACCTTTCACCAAAACGGGCCCCCGGGGGGGGCGTGGAGGGGCGTGGGGGGGCTCAGGTCAGCGGGTCGGGCCGGTGTGGGGTGATCTCCACGGGCTCCAGTTTATCCGACAGCACGCTGAGGATCTTGTCAAACTTCTCGTAGCGCTCCTCTTTGGCGGCCAGCGACCCCGACTGACCCCACAGCAGACGCAGGGCGAACTCCGTCCGGAGGGCCTCGAGCAGCTCGGGGACGGGCGTCCAGCTTCCTGCCGGGGCAACGAGGCGCACGTCACATCGGATACAAAAAAAAGAATTGTGTCAGTCCACGCCGCGGATAGTGTAGCAGTGGTAGTATAGACTACTTTGTCAGCATTTAATCGGGATTTATGTAACCAATTAAAGAATCCTTCTTTTAACTAATAACTGAATACCAGAAAAAGGGCTAAATTTAACAAACTAACTTATGCAAAATAAATATTCTGGTCCTCATATCTTCATATTTGGGTTTAGCAAATAATCCTTATTTCTTTTTCGGATTTAATTGGTATATTTTGGCATTATAATTCATATTAATGTGTAATAAATTGGTATATCTCGCTTCTGTAACCGGCACCTCCATCGTTAAATAAAGAATGTATGAAATGTGTAAAAGGAGATGGCATTACTGCGTGTGCGTGCGTGCGTGCGTGCGTGCGTGCGTGCGTGTACCTGCGAGCAGCGAGCACGCGTGTTGCTGATATTCCTGCGCGTTCAGCGCGGCCCTGCGAGCCGCCTGCAGGACGTCGTAGAGGCGCTGGCAGCCTCGCCCGCTGTCCTCCGCCGGGTCGTCGCCCTCCATCGCCCTCAGCAGAGGCACCAGGTGCGGCACGGCGACGGGTCCGACGACCGCGCCGTCTACGGGGGGAAGGCGAGAGCGCGTGAGACGCGGTCACAGGCGTGTTCTCCTGCGTCCATCCGGGGGAAACTCACCGTCGCCGTCGTTCAGCAGTTTCATGAAGGGTTTGAGTTTCTTCTCAAATAAAACGGCCGTGTCCGTGTGGTTCCTCCTCAGCGCTCGCCACGTCATCTCCAGGCGCATTATCTGCAGTCGTGAATGTTATTTTTATTCATCCTGTGACGTTTAACCCTATAAGCAGACTAGTATGCTACGCCATGACAACATCTGTGCTCACCAAGCCAGGTCATGCCAGATGCCAAGATGCCAGAGAAAGTCATTTACGTGTTTAAGATATACTTTACTGTGACTTTACTGTATGACGCTATGATATATATATTTTAATGATGCACTATAGAACGATGTCACGACTTGTGATGACGTCACCTGGGGCATATCCAGAGCCTTCATCACGGCGGAGAAGGAGTACAGGTTGTGGGCGTGTTCTTTCAGGGCCAGAGCCAATAAGATCAATTTATGCAAGGCGGTTGCCCTTTGGCTCACGGTTCCTGTGCAGCCCAGGACGTCCACAGCAACTCCCAGCGCTATGAGATGGTGCCTGCGAAAAGATTTTAGAGGTGTGAGGAGAGCGGGTAGGGTCAGCAGGGCGGTCCGGCCGCGAACCACGAGGTCGTCTAAAGCGATCGGATCCCACGGCCGGATGCCGCCAGCAGAGGGGAAATAAACGCCGCCAACGACATCGCACCTTTCTAACAAGTCCTTTCGCAACTGGCTTCCGTGCGGCAAAGTGACGAGCTCCAGCCCCGACGCGACTCCCATGGAGGTCTTCTGCTCGTCGGTCACCCCGACGATGCGCGCCACCTGCCAACACATCCCGGTCACAGTGGGTAACGTCCTTCCCCCCCGAAAAACCGGGTGGGCTGCGGGCCCGCCGCTCGCGGCCGATGTGGCCTCGCTACCTGGCAGTCGACGCTGAGCATGTGCAGAGCGGTGGCGTCGGCGTTGGAGCGGTTGAAGAGCTCTTTGAGCGCCAGCAGGACGCCGGGCTCCAGTGGCCGGTTGTTCTCCGGCAGGAGCGCCGAGTGGAACCGATCCAACTGGAAACACGAGGCCGACTCCACCTGCACAGTTTCACAGTTAAGAGCTGGTGCTCTGAGGCTGTTTCTAAAGAGGTAATAAAAAGCTGTGTACGGCACTATTTAGGTAGATACCTGGTACAAACAACACGAGGGTGGATGCATGTGTAGATCAGTTTCTTATCATCATCTGGATAATATTAAGATCCGTGTCTATATTCTCAGGTAGTTTCAGCATCAAAGTGAATGAAAACTATCGAGTTTACTGTCACAGAAGACAAAGAAAACCAGTAAACTTTGGAGAAATTGAAACGATTGAATTTTTGCATTTTAAAGACTGATCAGTCTCTTTTTTATCAGGAAATGGATATGCATAGATTAAAACACAAAATTTTAAAAAATGTAAAAACAAACTTGTGGCTTTTGAAAATGCCAGTCCTCCCCTCCCCCCGCCGCGGCCGCCGCCTCCGTCTGCTGCAGCTCTTCGTTCTGGGCCTCCAGGAAGCCGAAGGACATCTCCGTGAGGCGGGCGCGGCTCTGCCACTTCTCCTCCGCACGCAGTCGGTCCACGTGACCCTTCCGCCGGGGCTGTGGCAGCTGGAGGAGGACAATTGACCATCATCGCCCGCCGCACTCCCCCTAAACCTCCGCCCTCCCCAACCCCCCCCCCCCCCCCCCCCCCCTCCTCTCTCTCCAGACAGAAAGAGAGATGAGGTCACAACCAGCTGAGCGGTGACTTCTTTACCTGGATGACCAGCTCGTCGTAGAAAGCGGAGGGGTCGGTGGGCGGGGGCGGGACGCTGTTGCTGAATATCGTAGAGACCCTGAGCGGTTTGGGAGGAGCTCTGGTGTGCAGCTGCCCGTCTGACCCTCGCAGAGTTACACCACCACCTGCGGAGGGCGGAGGAGGGAGCCGTTTGGAAGGAAAGGTGTGCAGCAGCGGTGCTTGAACTCTGGGAGGCGGCGACTGCGTGCCGTTTCCCCCCCTTTCATTCGTCCAACCCAACGACCCAAAAGGGGAATGCACGCCGCTCACCTGGGTGGGAGGGGCGCGTGTGTCGCGGCCGCGGGCTCAGCAGGGGTTCGCTGCCCGTGCGGAACACCGGGGAGATGGGGGCGGGCTCGGTGTCCTTGGAAGGAGCGTGCTGTGGAGCGCCTGGGGGACGCAGAGGGACGGCGAGAAGGTCAAAGATCAACGGGATGCTACGCAATATTGCGCCCTGCGGACGTACGGACGGTGGTGTGTGTGTGTGTGTGTGTGTGTGTGAACCTGTTCGTAGGTTGCTGTCCGACTGCGCAGACTGGAGTGAAGGTCGGCGGCCAACGTTCTCCAAGTTGGCCGGCTGGCTTCCGCTCCTGCCACGCCAGAAAATTAATAAAAAAAAAAAAAAGCACACATTTATTTGAATTTTTTCTTAAACACTGCGGGCCACATCACAGCAGACCTCCTCCCACCTGAGCAGCGGGTTGACGACCTGCAGCGTGTCCCCGTGCTCGGCGCTCAAGCTGCGCCTTATGTTGTTGGCCTGAGGGGCCTTTTCCCGGCCGCTCCCCCCGGCGTGGGGCTGCGCTCGCCGCTCGCCGATGACGCGCAGGGGAAGGGTCCGCGTGATGGGGTGGAAGATCACGGCGCCGGAGCCCTGGGAGATGGGCAGCCGGCCGCCCACGTAGAACCGGATCAGGGCGGGCACGTTGTCGAAGCGGTCCTCCTCGAACTGGAACAGCTCCCGGGAGTAGCCCTGTCAGACACGACGAGCAGAGCGGAGATAAAATGGATTCAAATGGATTCACAGATCTTTGGTGGTTTTTCAAGAATCAAAAAAGGTCCATAAAAATGTTTCAAATTCTTCTTGCAGCATTAGTCACCTCTCCACAAATAATCTGCACGCTCAGCATGCTATAAACACACATCACAGAGATAACGTGTGTACTTTGAGACAATAACTTATGGTGGAGGAGTAACTAAATACTCCAGGTGTGATTCCACTACTTAGGTTACATTTATACATGCATTTATTATGGTTCTGGCACCCATGGGTGTCCTTTACTGTAAACAATGGGAATGAAAGCTGACAGCAGCTGCCAAGCTTACAGAGCAACTACAAGAGGTGAGTCTTTGATAAATAAAAATGTATCTTCTGACCCAAATGAGGGAAATCTGTTCACATCATGATTGTTTTGAATATTGAAACCTTCCAGATAACATGAATTCTTTTGTGCAGTAGATGTTAAGGGGAATAAGCCCTAAATGTGAATTCCCAACGCCGAAGGTGACGTCTTCAAATCTTTTGTTTTGTTAACAGACACTGAACAGTGATTAAATGGCAGCTCCGTAAATAATTCACAACAATTCACCCATAATTCCCCGCTTGCAGCCCACGGAGAGGAACAACCTCCACGTACCTCTTTGGGACGGAGGATCACTCGTATGATCTTAAAGTGCATGGGCCCGTCCCTCCAAAAGCAGCTCAGGACGTAGTCGCCGGGGGAAGAGCTCGACTCTCGCACCAGAAAGTCTCCGTCCCTCTCGAACAAAGACTCTGCTGCCTGGAGACGAGTCAGCGGGTCAGGTTGATGCCACGGCTTCATGAAAGGTGGGACGCGTTGCGAGACATCGGTCTTTCAGTTCTAGCTATTTGCACCTAGATAATAAAACTGGGGAATTTGAGGCATAAACACGTGACACAAGGAGAAACCAGCCAGAGCGAATCGGTTACTACGCCTGAATAACAACGCGGGGGTTGTGTCGCCTGCGTGAGAACGCGCGGACGCGGCGAGTCCTTCGTTCGGGCACCTCTCGGCTCAGCGGCCCGTGGAACCACGCGTGGCTCCTCGGGTCCTCGGTGCTGAGCTTCAGCTCCTCCTCCAGCTCCTTCTTGAACGAGTCCATGTCTCTGCGGCCGCCGCCGAACACCTGCGAGGAACGCGGCCCACGGTTAGACCCGCGTATGCTTTCTGTGTGCAGGGGGGGGGGGGGCCTGGAGGGGAGCGCTTACCTGGCTGAGGTACGCGCTGACGCTCCTCCTCTTGCTGAAAAAAAAAACAACAACAGGAGGCGAAGAGGTTATTGGGGAGCTGCTGGACCGAACAACAGGGAGTCACGGAGAACAGTGCGAGTGGTTTTCATTTAAAAAAAAAAAAAAACGGAAAACTGTACAAGAACGGAAGGCCACTGCCAAGGTCTGGATCTGTCATCAAGCCCACAGAAACAACAACGCCCCCCCTCTCCTCCCCCTCCTCTCTCCCCCGAGGCCTTTTAATAGCGTGTTTTTCTTTCCCGTTCCTTCCTCCCCGAGCCTCCACCTCCCCGTCTCTGTAAACACAAGGCTAACGGAAAAATCACACGAGCCGCTGGAGCACAGCTACGTCTGCGGGACAAATCAAAGTGCTCAGGGATCGCTGGAGGGAGATGCAGAAACGGTGGTTTGACAATTACAATCCTGAAACAACTACATATCAAAACATCCAACTCAAAGGCACGTCTAATTCAACTAGTAAGCACATGAATACTTTGGTCAGATACAACAAAGAGGAGGGCTTTAGCTTTGTTTCAAGCCACAAGGAGGCCTCGTGTTATCAAACAGTCATACCAACCTTTTAGAACGAATGAGTCCCCAAGACACCAAAACAGAAAAGTCTAAATACGTTACACTTTTACTTGTTTTAGTTATTAAATTGAAATTGAAATCAATTGAAATTGATTTTCATTGAGATTTAGAGCTGTTTTTCAAAAAGGGGCCTATAGTGGAATTAAGAGTTACCATTCTCTTTTCAAACACAAAATGTCTGAATGACCTCTCAAAAATACCAGAAATACACTGAAACACATTATCCAATGTGAAAAGTACATAACATTTCCACAGTAGGAGTGTAGACACAGTTGCGCTAAAGCCACATATGTTTTGTTGGACTAAATATAACGTTTGCCATTGCACAAGATAAAGAAAAAAAGCTAATCTAAAAAAATTAAATAAAAAAATTAACCGTTGATGGGATTGATTTGTTCTTGAATACACGTTGTTGTTATTATTGGGATTAGATTTAAGAAAAGATTTAGAAAAAGTATCACCACCGCAGATTAAAGAATCCAAAATACCACAAACGTCGAAAAACGTAAGAAAAAAAGTTAAAAACAAACCCAATTCCAGCCCAAACGCAGCATTTATTCGAGGGGTCCGTTGTGAGAAGCATAACTGTCACACAGCTGCACGTTAACGACCAAAAGAGCCGCAACAGACGCGCGCGTGAGAACCGGAGAACCCGCGAGGAACGTACGTCCTGTTGGAGGAACGTCGGTCCAGAGACACCTGATCAAAATAAATTATTCGTTATTGCGTTATTCTCTGCGGTCCGACCCCTGAACGCAAGTCGCCACCTGCCTTCCGCGCAAAAAGAGCCCGTCATGTTCTGTGTTGAGATTGCGCAACAGGTAGACGACGTGCTGCTCCAGGTAAGTTAATAATGGAAGCAGAAGTGTGTTTTTTCCCTTCTATATTACAGAATAAGCGGGAACGAGGAACAAATATCCTTCAGGTACATTATTACACCAAAACTTCACCAACAACAGCGAAAGCCTCGCGTTAAATCGACGTTATAAGGTAAAGTTCACCGTCGTCGGGGTCGCTTCCTGCCGACGGTCCTTCCTCTCGGCTCCTCTTCACAGCTCCCCCGTCCCGGACATGCTGGCTTTGTTTACCCCCCCTCCCCCTCTTTGTGTTTTTGTTTTTTAACGCTAATTGTTGGTCCAAATCGGACCCGCCAAACAAACAGCTGCGGGTCTACGGGCGTCCAGGTCGTCTCTCCGTCGGTCCCTCCTCCTTCTCCTCCTCCTCCTCCTCCTCCTGCTCCTGCCTGCGCCGTTTTTTCAGACGAGTTCCTACAAGTTCTGCGTAGCTTCCGAACCCCCCCTCTCTCCACCTCCACCTCCACCTCCTCCCCCCGCTGCTGAAACGCGGCTCTCCGTTTGGCATTCCTCGGATACCGACACAACAGCTGGACGCACGCGTCACCTGTGCGCGTGTACGCGGTGGGTGCCCCGACCCGGCCCCCACCCCCAGAAGCGCGCGCGCCCCCCATCGCCCCCACATGGCGCTTTATTACACACAAAACCCCCAAACTATTGCACAACACACCTGGTTTATGTATGTATGTCAGCCAATCAGAGACGTGTGTACTCACCTTTTTGTATTACCTTTCCATGAAGATACTATAAAGAGTTGTGTGTGTGTGTGTGTGTGTGTGTGTGTGTGTGTGTGTGTGTGTGTGTGTGTGTGTGCAGTGGTCTGGAGCCACATGTGTGAACATTTCTTGCTGGAACAAGACTCCCAAGTCTCAAGTAGTCCTCATGTTTTTTGGCTCTTGTTTGCAACCTGAGCACTACAAATGATATATATTCAACATAAGGCAGCTGCACGGCTTCAGCAAAATGATGAATGAGGTTGGCAGGCGAGATGCTCACCTTTGAGGAAACATTAAAAAGGGGCCACAAACTACAACCGTTTAGTCCCGAATGCACAAACGTTCTTAACCCGTTCACATCCTTAAGGATGTGTTGTTTTGCAAATGTCGTCGTCGTAAAGTAACACCTCTTGGGTTTCACTGTTTTGTCCGACAAAAGGAGCCCAAACACCCTTTCTGGACTGCAAACTGAAATCCCGTCGCTCCCATTTCCTTCCCTCCGACGCTACGGGAGAGAGTGACAATGAACGTGTCCTTCAGGTGAAGTGGCACCTTTTTTAACGCTGAAAGGAGGCAATAAACCTTCTTAAAAAGGCGACTCGAGGATTAACGACTTCCAAACACAAACAATGGCCTTTGTCCCCCTTCTGTCCAAAGGCCCAAGGTGTGTTATTTACCGTGTTAGTCATTAAAAAAGCAGCTGCTCATATCCCTTAAAAGGCATCTCATTCATATTGTCCAGTGAGCACACCTTCACTTTACTGTGACGTTTTATGAGGCACCGGTTGATCATTAGCCAAACGTGAACCTGAACAGTGGGTCACACACTGACGTCATCTTACCCGCCCTTTCTCTCCTGACAGCGCCCCGCCTCGCTGATGACGTTGTCCTCGTTCAGGGGGCGGAGCTGCGAGCAGGAGGCGGAGAGGCGCTGTTTCCGGTCGGCGCGCTGGAGGCGGGGCATAAAGCTCTGACGAAACAGGTCCTTCCCCGGCTTCACCTGCGGGGCAAACCGTTGAGACCCAAACTGTGTTTTGTTGTTGTTGTTTTTTTTTTTTTTAAGTGACCGTAGGTGTTCGTGGTCTCACCACGTCCGTAGACGAGCCCAGGGAGAACTTCCGGCTGACCCGCCGCTCCACTTGCACACCTGAGAGAGGACAAAAAGGGATATTTGAAAGCAATACTTTGACGTTTTTACAAAATACGCCTGTTTTTTTTTGACGTTCTGGTCGTTTTCTTGTCCGCTTCAGCCAGGAATTGTTAGCCTGGGTGCCATTCCGAACTTTAGTCCCGCCCACAACGTTTGAGGTCGGGAAGTTCGGCCTGGCATCGCTCCCAAAATCGGGCCGGGCCAATCAAATTGTCAGGGGCGGGCTTTATACGATGATGGACAGATGATCAACAGTAATGTAATCAACCACGTCATCAAAGAGCGCTTGGGTTGAATTTGTTTACAACAACGCTGGCTGCCGCTGCAGAATTGAGTTGTGTCGCTTCTGCTATCAGGTCTGTTCTGAAAGATCTCGACAGCGAGTTCATTTCATACGAGGAACGGAGAAACGCGATCAAGGCATTTGTTGATGAGAACGATGTTTCTGGCGTCTACTTCCTACGGGATTCGGCAACTAGGCGCCGGTTAACACACGTCACACACGTCACACACTCCGGTGCTTATTGGTTGTATTGGTTGTCTGTCCAATTGAGTGCAGAGGCATTTTTTTTCCTAAATCACAGCTCAATGGAGCAGCATCAGACTCACATTCTGACTAGAATTGAGTATGACTACGTCAGGCTCAGAAAGTGTTGAACTATTCCTTTGATTCGTGCATACTGAATAGTGCATATTTGTGATACCCATGGCGGGACGATAGCAGTTTATTTTCCACCCCTGGTCACTTTTGCAGGCCTAAGATCGATGCAATACAACGCATTGTGTTTGCGCCGGATAAACAAGTTAGTTACAGAACACTTTCTGTTTGAAATATGGAACCAGCGGACGTTACCGGATTGCGGCTCCAGCCTCTGCCGGTGCCTCGAAAGTTGATCGAGGATGATCTCCCTGTGAGTCGCATCCTCCACCCCCGAATCCTTCAGCTCTGCGTCCGTCACACTCAGCAAACCCTGCAGACGAAGCCCGAGCAGCGGGGAGGAATCAACCAAAGAGCAATCAAGGGCCATGCGGATGGAAGCAGAGTGCGAAGAGAGATGCGGACGCGTTTCACTCATCCGCGTACCTCCAGGCCGTAATAACACCCCTCGAGTGCCTTGACGTACTGGGGCAGCCCGATCTGTTTCAGCCACCAGGCGATGGAGCGATTATTCATGTCTGAACAGCGAGAGCAAGGGGGAGATACTGGTTACATACCAGCACACATGAACACACGCACGCATGCTTGGACATGTTTGGTCTTTTCCAGCGGACGTTTCTGTTTCTGAGCAAAGTGCTTATAAAAAAAAAAAAGAGCAACGTGACAATCGGCTTACTTTTAGAAATAATCCAACCGGGCGAACGGGGCAGCGAGCCCCTTCGTGTTGTTTGCCTCGCAGCAGCTACAGTATGTCACACCTACCTGTTTGCAGGGTCCACCGGGTCCCACTCAGATATCACTCCTCCTCCTGGCAGCGTTTCTGTCCCATAATGCCCTTTTTTTTTTTGTCGCCCCGCTTCCCCTCGGGGTTCCTACCTCCTCTGCAGCTGCTCGTTGTAACTGCACTGTTACTTGGTGGTAACAGTGGAACCCTGCAGCCCCCCTCAAAAAAACCGGCAGGCTCTCTCCAAAAGGCCGATCAAAGTGTGCAGAGGGCACAAGTTGCCCCGCCCCCCCTCCTCTTCCTCTCCCTGTCAAACAACAGCCAATCACAGGGCAGGAATTAGCATCAGCGCTGAGAAGGCAGAGCGAGCAGGTCGGGGCCCGTTGAAAAACAATAACGGGGAGTACGGAGCTGTCAGACTGTCAGGGGGGACGTGTCGAGTCAAAGTCGGGCGTGGATGCGCCGCAGTCAGTCTGCCAACCCGCCGGTCAGGGGGGGGGGTGGGGGGGGGGGGGCGGGACCTGCGGGGGCCTCTTGGGGATGTGAACAATGCTGGTGACACCTGGTGAAGGGAAGGGAAACCCGACAACCTCACAATTCACCTTCAATGAGGAGCCGGTTTGATTGGTTTATATGTGCTGTTACTGCGACAGGTGTCCAACAGGGGGAAGCGCAGCACACGGTGCTGAGGAGCATTACGGGGGATAAAGTGTTGGACGGGGCCGTTTGTCTCTGACGGTTTTAAGGATCTGCCGGTTCTGAATCCCCTTTAACCTTTTGGAGACCCGTGTTCTCTTTGTGCTTTCATCAAGGTGTAACAGGGGATCTTTGCATTGTTCTGGCTCACTAAATCATGACGATTATCAATGAGGGCCAATCCAACGCTCAGTTTTTACCACCCGTGAATTTATTAAAATGATCAAGAATCTAAATCAAATGAAGACACCAACACACTGAGGAACACCTTGGAAAAAAATCCATGCTGGGAATTTTGCATTTTAAAACTTGAAATCAAAAGATTTAAAGGCGAAACTTGCAAAGGTGAACCGTCCGCCAGACGTCAATTTGTGATATCACGTGTCGTACGAGTTGCACAGCAATTAATCGCATCTCTCACGTAGAGTTTGAAATGTCATCCTTCAGTGGAGGAATGTCACACCCCACCCTTCCTCTGTTCTGCTTGATCAAACAAACGATATCTTGTGCTTCTCGAACAGCAGCATCTATTTTTTTCGATTCTATTTCAATTTTGGATAATTGTGAGATTGCTGTCAGGAAGTCAACTAAAGAGTACGTAGTATTCAAGAGTACAATATCCACAAGTATCCAATGCAAATACACTCAAAGGGTACAAATACTATCTGATCAAATGTGCTTGATTATATTTCACATCTGCTGTGTCCCTGTTTTGTTCATCATAACTCGACTGCTTGACTTGCTATATATACTTGCTATATATATATATATATATTATATATATATTATATATAGCAAGTCAAGTCAGCCTATATATATATTCTACTCTTGTAGATGAAATTCGATACTCTTAAGTTAACCCCGTTTCGACTCTGCTTTCATCAGCTCGTACCACTCGGCAGCAGCAGCAGCAGCAGCTTTGTGTGTGTGTGTGTGTGTGTGTGCGTGTGTGTGCGTGTGTGCGTGTGTGCGTTTCTGTGAACGCGAGTGAGTCAGAGGAAAAAGGAAGTTGCGGGGATGAAGTTAAAAGCCTTCCGACACATTGCAGCTCTGCAGAACACCCACCGCGGAAGAGAGGCACGACGAGAGAGCGAGAGAGCGCCAACGATGAGACCGTGAGAGGAAGAGGGCATCGTGAGAGAGAGAGAAGGAACGCCGGACGGCCGCGAGGACCTGCAGGTGAGAGGCGACTGCAGCGGTGATCCCGCACTCCGTGTGCACTCACAACAGTGTCACCCTTTTACAGTCGGGTGGTTTCTGGGCTTTCTGTTTCAAGAGGGCCGCGTTGGTCTCTCACAGAAGGATCCGTGGCTCGGAGGCCTTGCTGAGCGTCGATAATTCCCTGTGTTCAGACGGGGGGAGGGGGGGGTTGAACTGTCACAAAGTGTCCGGGTGTTGTACCGAGTGATGGCGATCTGAATGCCAAAACAAGGGGCACCGTGTGTGAGTGTGTGTCTGCCGTGTCAAATCCACCCCTTCAGAAAAACAAAGATGGAGTTGTGGCGGCAGTGCGCGTCGTGGTTGATCGACTGTCGAGTTCTCCCCGAGAACCACCGGGTCACGTGGGAGGGCGCCCAGGTAAGCCGGCCGCGTCGCACTCCACACCGCGCGCACCTGCAGGAGAACGGACACAACACGCCGTCTGATTGCTTTGTTTGTTTGTTTGTGCCGTGGCAGGTGTGCGACCTGGCCCAGACGCTGAGAGACGGCGTGCTGCTCTGCCAGCTACTAAACAACCTGCTGCCTCAAGCCGTCAACCTGCGGGAGATCAACCTGCGCCCACAGATGTCCCAGGTAGCACTCGCACACACACACACACACGAACACACGCACACACACGCACAGACACACGCACACACACACACACACACGAACACACACACACACACACACACACGCCGAAACCATTTCCATAGGAAAATACTGGAGTCAGATTCCATCGGCGCACAGATGTAGAGATTGAGGAGATGAGGAAGAACTGGGGAAAAGGGAAACGGCTAGACGGCACTATGAGAGGTCAAACTCTACGTTAGCAAACTTCAAAGTCCTGTTTTCAAAAAGAAGCTTGCAATGAAGCTTTGAGATAAATAAAATCTGCCAACCAGCTCACCAGTGATGAAAGTTTTCGTGGAGCTTTTTTTAACTTCTCTCCACCAAGAAACAACCAGACGCTGAAAGGCCAACCGTCGTAGTTGCATTTTTATTTTGTATCAAGCTTTTGAGAACCGAGTTGGCTGTTTTTAGTCTTTATGCTAAACTAAGATAAGCTAAACTGGGATTACTGGCCGCTGGCTCCAGTTGGGATTGAAATCCACACTGAAGACTTGGATCGTGGAACCGTGTTGTCGAGCTTTAGCGACATCGTGCTAACCAACGAGGTCCAAAGCCCGTGAGATACGTGCGACATCCAGGGGATTCGCCTGAACGTGTCATAGGAAGTCCTCGATCGCACACACGATGTCTCAAACGCGCGTGTGCGTGCGTGCGACACGTGTGTGTGTGAAACACTGGAAAATCCTATGAGGTCAGGCGTGTTTGAGAAACATCCTCTGATTACCAGAAGACGGGAGTCCACTCTGAGAGGCACACACACACACACACACACACACACACAGCAATGCTGTTACACAAGTGGAGGGTCTTCCCATGGCTCTTGCTACACAACGCCGCGCTGCAGGGATGTGCTCTCCCGACAGAGCGATTCGGCGTGTGCAGCAGTATCAGTTAGAACTCAACATTTCCCCTTTTCTCAAATTAGACTTCTGCATTCCCCCCCCCCCCCCCCCCCCCCCTTCCCCCCTCCCCTCCTGGCTAGAGACAGCAGAAGTGAGAGAGAGAGAGAGAGCAGCTGCTTCAGGAAGTTATGTAGAACGACATATGTGGTGTATATTTTGGTTATGAAGTGAAAAAAAGGTCCTTTGTGCAGCTTCTCACCGGCGTGAGGCTTTATCTCAGGCTGCTTTCACTCTGTGTCGCACTGCGGCGTCTGCGGCAGCGAGCGGTTTGTGCGTCCGCGTCACATGATGTATGAAAAAGAAGACGTCTGCTCGTCATACTTTTTACATTCACGTAGGATTGAATCCTACTCAATTGACTCGAGCGGTTTGAATTCTTTACTCATCCTGTGAAATATTTCAAAACATCTCCTGGACACACTGATGTGGCTTTCACTTAATAAAGTCCTGCTGACTTTGGTGATTCTGTGTTTCTGTTTCAGCATCATATAATACTTTAGTTTGTGAACAGATATCTATATAACATTACAGACAATTTCAGGCCAATCTGCAATGTTTGAATAATAATGATAACACGGGTAAACACGGTAAATATTACACGAAAAAATGTATCCGCTTTGTCATCGTCTTCACGTTAGCATGCAGATGAGAGCATTTAGCGCAAGAAACGACCACAGCTAAAGTAAAAGTAAATGTAAAAAACGTCTGTGTCTGGTTTTTAGTTCCTGTGCCTGAAGAACATCCGGATGTTCCTGGGAGTTTGCCAGGAGAAGTTTCACCTCAAAAAGAGCGACCTGTTCGAAGCCTTCGACCTGTTCGACGTGCGAGACTTCGCAAAGGTAGACCTCGCCACCTTCGCCTTTTTCACTCCTGTAATTGTCTAATCAGGGCCGGCCCAAGGCATAAGCGAACTAAGCGGCTGCTTGGGGCCCCCTGGCCAAGGGGCCCCAAGCAGCCGCTTAGTTCGCTTATGCTGCAAGCAGCCCTAGTTTTGTGTTATAACCTCACTGTATTCGTTTATAATTTTCGCTATAACAGTACAGCGTGACATTTGTGCCAATAATCTTCTAGCACAGGTGACTGTGCGTGGTGGGAGGGGGGCCCCCAAATCAAATTCTGCCTAGGGCCCCCAAGAGGCTCGGGCCGGCACTGTGTCTAATTGTGCACTGAGGATCACTACGGTTCACTGAACTTCATCTAGTCAACGGGTGCAATGAAAGACTGACGAAAACGCCCACGCGGTGTCTTCTCAACGGCGGGATTTTAGTTTTGTTTTCGCCGTCGTCGGCGTGTGAACTGAGCGATCCGAGTGTGTCCAGTCTGTTAGCCAGCGTAGCCAATTAGCCGCTGTGAATAAAGCACGCGGTGACTTTTGTCTTGACACGTCTTTTAGGATGTTAATTACAGAGAAACATGAGGGTGAAACCAATGAACTCGTCAATAAGTGCACATCCCCAAAGGTCTTCCTTCTAAATTCTGCTCACCAGAAGGCCGTATCGCTGTGAACTATTGTGGTCCTTGAAGGAGCCCAAACCTCTCCTCCACACTCTCACTTCTCCTTAATTCTTTCCCCTTCTCAGCCCCTTTTGTCTTGTTCACTATTTAAAAAAATAAGACTAAAGCTGTTCAGCAGTTCCGAGTCCGACCGAGGCAAATATCCTTTCCTCCGTGAAGCCGGTTTTGTTTTTTTCGTTCTCACCGAAACTCTGTATTGAGCTTCAACTGGAACCAGAAGTAAAAATTTTCAAGATTTTGGAAATGGAGAAGTCATAAAACATCGAATCACACAACACCAACTTCCCGTCAAGAGACTCGCCGACACGTCGTGGCTGTGGTTTCATTTCGATCGCCCGGCGACGACGTCTGTGAGTCTGTCTGAGTCAACGCTTCATGACGCTGCGGTTCTCACTCACTCACGTAGAAGAAGAAGAAGAAGAGCGAAACCAGTTCAGAGGAGAACCGTTCAGCCACTACTGTACTGCGTGTTCAACGTGTGACGAGTGTGTTGTGTGTGTGTGTGTGTGTGTGTGTGGCAGGTCATCGACACGCTGTCCATCCTTTCTCACTCATTCATTGCTACACAAGGGAGACTCCAGTAAGTGACTTCCTTCCTGCTCTGATCCGATAGTGACTTTACAAGTGACTTGTAACAACACTGCAATGCGTAATGCACGGATAACTTTTAAGTGTTCTATAACATTACAAAATATTAAAAAAAGGCAAAATCCTTTTAATACGCCACAATGATGTTTAGTGCCGTAAAGTTATTGTCACTCCTTTCGCAGGCCTTTCCCCTCTGAAAGCTGCTCTGCCGACGAAGACATCTACAGCGGACTGTCGGACCTGATCGAGTGAGTTCTTTTTTCTCTCACAATCATCAATAATCACTTCCGGCGTTTTGGTGGGTTTTCACGCTTTGATGCCGGCGCGTGTCGTGTGCATCATCAGTGACACGGTGGACGGAGATGACGACCTGTACGACTGTGTGGAGGACGAGGAGAACGAGGGGGACGAGATCTACGAAGACCTGATGAGGACGGACGAGCAGCCCAACGCTGTAAGTCAACGGGGACTCCGGGAAGCTCTCGGCTTTCTTTGGGGGAAACCGGGTCCGCTGGTCTGAAATCCAGGCCGCAGTCTTTTACTTTACTGTCGTGAATGAGGCCTCAGGCGAGTCAGTGTTAGAAATAAAAAAGGACCTCAAGGGGGAAAATAAAGGATTTTATCAAATACGTATTCATCGTTTTCTATGTGAGACCAATAGAACAAGTCACACACCAAAAGATACTGCGTGCAACGTCCTTTTTTATAGCCGACTTTACGTAAATAGTGATTTTGTGCTTCTTCTTCTTCTTCTGTTTCTGCAGCAGCCGAAGACTGGAGTCGACAAGCGCGAGTGCTGCCTGCAGGAGATCAGACAGACGGAGGAGAAGTACTCGGATACACTGCAATCGATACTACAGGTGTGCAAAGGTTTACCCATCTGATAAAAAAAAGGAGATTCCGCGAGGAGGAAGTCGCTGACGCAGGCGCGCGAAAGCATCGCCGGACGTCCTCTTACGAGAGAGTAAAACCCACGGCTTCTGTATTTCTGCAGCACTTTATGAAGCCCCTTCAAAGGTTCCTCCAGGCCGCAGACGTGGAGAGCATCTTCATCAACATAGTGGTACGGCAGCCGGTCACGCACGCGCAGTTCACTTTCCTGTTCACTTCCCTCGTTTAAACGCGTTCCTTTGCAGGATCTGGCCGACACCCACCGCAACATGTTGGAGGAGGTCCGGAGTTCCATCCTGGATCATGGAGCCAGGGACCTGTACCAGGTGTTCCTGAAGTACAAGGAGAGGTACGGGGCACCGCCGCAGTCGCAGCTAGCGCAGTGCTCGTCGTGATGTTCTAACGCACGCGTCACCCTCCCCTCAGGCTCTTACTGTACGGCCATTACTGCAGCCAGGTGGAGGCGGCCACCAAACACCTGGACAAGCTTTCCAACACCAGGGAGGACATCCGGATGAAACTGGAGGTGAGGGGGGGGAGCGTTTGGGACAGCTGGGTCTGCTGCACGACATCCTCTTAACGCACGTAGGGTTAACTGCACGTCTCTCTCTCTCTCTCTCTCTCAGGAGTGTTCAAACAGGGCAAACAGTCGGCGTTTTTCTCTCAGGGACTTACTCATGGTTCCGATCCAGAGAGTCCTTAAATATCACCTGCTGTTACAGGTATGTTTGTAGAGGTGTGTTTGTACTTCAGTCCAAATATCAAACAGCTCTGGTGACTATAATAAAGAGAGATTTAACAAGTAGCAGCTGTAACATTATACTTTTCATTTTTATTGGGAAAATAATCAGCAGGTGAATCCATCACCGGAATAATCAAGAGTGCAGTCCAACACATAGACCACTAATTAAACACATAATGATTTATGCATTTTCTCTGTTTTTGCTCGCAGGAGCTGCTGAAACACACCACTGACCCCGCAGATAAGGAGAACCTGCGCACAGCTCTCGACGCCATGCGAGTGAGTGCTCGCGTCGGGCCGCCGACCTTCATCCGGGACGCTTTAAATGTTCATTTCGTCTGCGTGTTCGTCGCGTTCACAGGACCTGGCGCAGTGCGTGAACGAGGTGAAGCGAGACAACGAGATCATCCGGCAGATCACCACCTTCCAGCTGTCCATAGAGAACATGGTGAGCCCGCCTGCGTTTCACGTCAATCGAGGCTTCCGTTGAACACGTTTCATTGATCCCCGCACTCGCTCCCCAGACTCAGTCCCTCGCCTTCTACGGTCGGCCCAAGATCGACGGGGAGCTGAAGATATGCAGCCCGGAGAAAAAGTCCAAACAGGACAGGTTCGTGCCGTTTGTGTTTGTGTGTGTGTGTGTCTCCCGGCGGTGTCAACGCCACAAATCTGACCTTTTTACATCCGCGCCCGCTCGCCAGGTACGCGTTCCTCTTCGACAAGGCCATGTTCATCTGCAAGAAGAAGAGCGGAGAGACGTTCGAGCTGAAGGAGATCGTGGAGCTGCAGTACTTCCAGCTGCGAGACGAAACCACGGGGGAGAAGGACAACAAGAAGGTCTTTAGCCGCCTCTCTGTAGCACCGGTTCTACCAGAGGACCATGAAGGCATCGTCTGAAGCTAACGGTGTGTGTGTGTGTGTGTGTGAACAGTGGTCCTATTTGTTCCTGCTGCTGGACCTCAACGGGCGGTGCGGATACGACTTATTCTTCAAAACCAGGGAGCTGAAGAAGAAATGGCTGGAACAGTTTCAGATGTCCCTGTGAGTCATCGCTCGTGTGCACACATGGAAAAAAAATACACACATTTGATTTAAAGTAAAGTGTGACTCTATCAATGCAGTGATGTAATGCACGTGCAACATTATGAGTAATCGAGTACTTTGGCTGATCGCTTATTGAGCCTCCGATGATGGATACAGCATCATTTTTTTTTTTAATACTTATTGGGGAGGACAGTGCAATGTATTCAATGACCAATATACTTAGCACCAGACGTAGCAGCCAGCAGCTAGATTCTTCCCTCAGGAGTTTGATGCAAATCTTCAGCTCGTCAAATATGAACTAAAATGATCCGTCGGGAAACGGAAACTGAACTCGTCGAGCTCGCTGCTTTTTTGCAGGTCGAACATGTGTCCAGACAACTCCACGGCCAACAACCACGACTTCCAGATGACCTGCTTCGAGGACACCACTTCCTGCAAAGCCTGCTCCATGCTGTTGAGGTACTTCGGTCCCACTCGCCCGTCCGTCAGTTTGTCTCTCCCGGCTCCCGTAAACGTTTGAATCTCTCCATCTGTCTTCTGCAGGGGGATATTTTTCCAGGGTTATCGCTGCACTCGCTGCAAAATGGCCGCGCATAAAGAGTGTTTAGGCCGAGTGCCGGCCTGCGGACGAAACTCTGGTCCGTATGCGTGTGCGTGCTTTTTTTCACTCCGCTAACACATTATCGTTTCTCCAACGTTAAACCGCTTTTCTTTGCATTGCAGATCATGCTGGTACTGTGAAGAAGGTAAGTCTGCATTTATTTCTGACACCGTGCAAAGGCTTTATATCATCTGGGTCTTTCCTCCCCCTGAACACTGTTACAGAGCAATGTTAATGTTAAATGTTAATGTTTTGATTAGTTAACTAGCACAAATCGATCAAACTTGAGGTACAATGTTTTGTCTCTTGTTCCACCAGAATAAAACACGGAGGTCCACCGGAAATTCAAGCGCCGGTAAGAAATAACATGTTTAAAATAGATATTTAATATTGGGTAATTTTAATAATTGACATGCAAAAGCCGGCAGTGAGGCAGGAAACGTTTATCTGTGAGTAGAAGGATTAAAATCACACACTATCATTTTTTTTTTTTGCCATTTCATCACTATGATGCAATCACATCTCAGGCCGACCGTGGGGATGAAATGATGAAACTCGTGCGATCGACCGCCACTCGAAATAAGCCAACATGAGATATTGATCTCGCAACAAATCCTGTTTAAGAGCAAACCACAAACCCGCGATGGAAGTTTCTTGCGCTGATACCTCGGATGTCCTTCTGCACAACGATCTCAACGTCTCCTCTTCCTTTTTCCTCCTCGCTCTCCTTCCCAGGATTACCAAAGATGGAGGTGTGTCAAGAGTATTACGGCTTGCCGCCGCCCCCCGTGGGCTTCGGCCAACCGCTTCCCCTCAGCAAAGGTGACATCGTCGAGCTGACCCGGGCGGAGGCCGACCTGCCTTGGTGGGAGGTAGCGTTAAAACACTACATACCCGCGTTTAACACCCTGACGGCGAGGCCGCGCGTTGTTTGGTTGGGGGTTTGAGGCCTGGCTTCCTGTGGTTGGTGTGTAGGTGTGTCGCTTTATGTAATTTTCCTCCCATGCATCTCGTTCCACTTCCTCCCTCCCGGGCCCCCGAACCAGCACCAGGGCCCTCCGCCGCGTGATTCATTTCGACGGCTTTGATACGGAAAATAAATCAAACGCAAAAAGGCTGAGTGACATTTGGCTGCTTCAGTTTCAGGCTCGGATAGAACGGCGTCGTCGTCGGTAACCCTCTCTTTGGAAAAGACCTTTGACATTTACATTGTTTCCCCCCAATAACATTGCAGTTGGAAGTTGACTCCTCCCACTTTCCTGCAGTTGTGCTATGGTTGGATGGTTTATTTATTTATTTATTTATTTATTTATCAAGCCTCCGGAGTCCATTCGCCGAGTGAAAAGACAGATAATGTTTTAGAACAACATAAAAAACGTAACTTAAAATCAACTCAGTAAGTCGCCTCGATCGGAGAATTTGCACCCAAGTTTGGGGAAAGTATATTCAGTATACTCTGTCATCCTTTTATTGTAAATTGTAAAACCTGTGAAATAATTTATTTCTTAATGTCTCTCTGGCTTACAGTGTCCAAAAATACGATATTTCAATTGACCCAGTTTAGTCGAAATTTGTCCAACATATTTTCCAAAGATTCGGTCCGTTGATCTGATTTTTTTTATTATTTCTTTTTTTCTTTTGTGACACTCAGGGAAGAAACCTGACAACCGGTCAAATGGGATGGTTCCCATTCCAGAACGTTCAGCCGTACATCCCCGTGAGTACCAGCCGATCTGCCAACCAACCCAAACCTCAGCAGTGAAGGGACGTTTTTTTTTTTTTTTTTTTTTTTTTTTAAAAAAGCTTAACCTCTGCGTGCTCTCTTCCCTCAGAGGCCGACCTCGGACCTCTCTGGCTTCAACTGGTGAGTACTGACCCGGACTCGGTCACGTGACCCCTCTGAACGCAGCGCGGACGGAACAATCCTCAAAAGCCCAAAACAGGAATCGATTTTTTTTTTTTTTTAAAAAGGTGCTGTTAAAATTAAAGCAGCTGCGGATGTACAAAGTAGACTTCAGTTCCTCGTCACAATGGTGCTTTTATTTACCTGAAAAATAAAAACAGCTTGTGAAAACGGTCAACTGTGGAGTGAAACTAAAAAACCGCTTAATGATTTTCGTAAAGCCTGACCAAGAACAGTCAAAGTGCTTGATACTGCGTCTGTCAGCAACTTTCACTGCTGTGGCCGCACTCGTAAGTGGAAGTTGGTGTAGACGGACGACACACATGAAGAATAAAAGGAACTTAAAGGGTCGAAGCAACTTTAAAGCAAAACTTAATTTTATTGAAACAAGCCTTCCGTTTCGTCTTCTTTTCCCGCTGTGCTTAAAAGGTTTGCGGGAAACATGGACAGGACGGCGGCCAGGAACCTGCTGGTGTCCCGGTCCGACGGAACCTTCCTCGTGCGGCAGAAGGACGGAGGAGAGTTTGCCATCAGCATCAAGTGAGTCGCTGCGACTAAACCAGCGTGTGCAGGACGCTGCACGAATGGATCAGCAGGAGGAAATAATCCACAGTTGCATTGACGTGATCTCTAAGGTTTTAAACTCTGCTGACCTTTTGAATGATGAGCGGTACGCGCCGCAGAAATGAGCTCTGGCATTACTTCCTCCAACTAGAGGAACATAGAAACCAGCAACGAGCTGTTATTCAGCCCCTTTCTGCTCTTCTAGGTTCAACATGGACGTCAGACACATCAAGATCACGTCCACGGACGGCCTGTACCGCATCAACGACAAGAAAGCCTTCAAGGGTTTAGCCGTGAGTCATTTCAGGCTAATATAAGAAACACACTAAAACAGACCTTCACCTAGAGTGATTTCCTCTTCACAAACTGCGGTGCATCGTCTTCTTAACCATCGTAACCTCTTTTAAATTCTCTTCAAAACACATTTTTATTGGTGTGATTTCACAAGGATTTTGTCCTCACGGAAAGGCACTTTTATCTTAAAGACTGAATGATTTCAGTTTTATTTTAAATGTTTCTCATTTGGTCAATGTTGCATCACTCTTAAACTACTTTAAATTGGTAGTCAAGCACTTTCGCAACTTTTATTTTGAAAAGCGGCATATAAATAAAGTTTTGTCATTTATGTTTAACCCTCCTCACGCTCCCGTTACCAGGAGATGATCCAGTTCTACCAGCAGAACTCTTTGAAGGAATACTTCAAGGACCTGGACACCACGCTGCGCACGTCTTACAAGCAACCGGAGCCGAGCAACTCGCCCAACAACACGTGGAACAACGCGGCCCACACCGCGCCGGACGCAACGGCAGGTACGCTGCACCTCCGCCGTTACCACGGCAACGGCTGTGTCTGAGGAGAGTCAAATGGGAAGATGGACCACAGAGGCGGGGGGGGGGGGGCGGGTTATTGATCTTCTCAACAAACTCCTGGCGATAAAGCCAACATGGGAAGGAAAGGGATTTACTTCAAATCGCTCCCCTCTTCATCTCAAAACTGTGGCCTTTCTCCCCTCCTCCCTCCCCTCCCCCGACAGGAGGCTGCACGGTGAGGGCCAGGTACGACTTCTCGGCCAGGGACCGCTCTGAGCTGTCGCTGCGGGAAGGAGACACCATAAAGATCCTCTCCAAGAAAGGTCACAGCGGCTGGTGGAAGGGAGAGGTGTACGGCCGGGTGAGGAAAACTGCAAAACCAAATAATAAATAATGCGGCTTGCCCCAACAGTGCACAATCACACACACACACACAGTCGTACACAATTAAGCACATCATCATCTTTGTTTTCAGGTGGGGCTCTTTCCAGCCAACTACGTGGAGGAGGACTATTCTGATTACTGCTGATGTGGCTCCACAGGAGATGTATAGACCGGAACTGTACGCGTGTCGGTCCATGCGATACCTGGGTTGCATCAAAATGACCCCGTGTGTGTGTGGTGCCGTTACTTGTGAAATAATGATTGTCTTGTGTTGTGAATAAAAGTTTTGTCCAGCTGATCGGATGGTTTACTTCTCACGGTCCCGGCTTTTGGCAGATGCAGCCTTGCGTGCAGTCGGTCATCCCACCATGCCAAAGTTTCGGATGGGGTTGACCGTAGGTCTCAGAGCAGGACAGTGAAGTTCTTCCAAAGGGTCGGTCTTCATGCATGGCGCCAAATGATTGTATACATACGGAGTACAGACTTTATGTTTAAGATAATACCTTTGAGGATTCTGTACTTTTGGTCCCACTTAGCTGAAGTCTCAAAGTCTAACGTGTCATTTCTGGGGTTTAGGACAGTTTACAGTGGCACGCTTCAACAAACGACAGAAATCCGAGACTATATTAACAATTAGGTGTGGCACGGTACATGAAGAAACATCCGAACCGTTCGGTTTGTGTGTGCGTCGCACGATTCGACGCAGGCGCAATGTAGCCTCGTGCCCGTTTGTCACTTCAGACAGAGCGTTTCCTTTTCGCGCAAAGTAAGACTTGTATGGACACGCAAATAGACATTAAAAGTGGAGTAAGGAGTGCTGCAGGTCACGTCACGTGTAGAAATAAGGAAGGCTGCCCGGGGTTGGAGGATGCGCCATTTGGGATTTCTTGTTACCATCATCACCATTCTTGGTTCCATCAACGGAAATAAAACGATTCTAATATGTCAGTTCATCTGAGAAGACCTCACGCCAACGATACTAGACAGCGGAAGCAGGAGAGAGCCGGTTAGGAAACAACTTCTACTGTCCAGAGCATTAAGCAACCCCTCAGTGATCAGTCCGACTGATAACTAAAGCAACGGGGATGTTTAGAGCCAAAGATATGCAACCTTTCAGCGTGATGAAGAGTGTGAAGGGTTTCGTCAGCTGATGAAAGTACTCGAGTACCGCATTATAATATTTCCTCCCGCCGACACTTCGCCACCACGTAATTCCAAAACTGTATGACGAGACACAAGGAGAAATCGTTAAAGAATTGTCCGACACAGCCCACGTAGCGCTTATTTAAAAAGACAGAGCTTTAAGAGTTCCTCTTTGTGTCTTTTAAAAGATACAATTTACATCTGGGTTTTCAAAACCGTGGGTTTTGTGAACCGTGCCACCCCTATTAACAATGTATCAGAATTAGTGAAAAGGACCTCTGCATGCCGAATAATGTATGAAGATTTTAAAGTTGTTTTCACTGACTTAACGGTTATTACAGGATGACAACGTCCAGCACTCAGGCTTGTTAGTAGGTAAATAGCCGCTTTATTTCTAGAATATCAAAACAAAAACTGAACAACATGTATTTCGCACAATTTGCAGGGCATCATTCATAATCTCTCTCTCTCTCTCTTTCTCTCTCTCTCTCCAATCCCATCTGTGTGTGTCAATAAAAAGGGTCATCAACCGCCGGTCTACTGGTAGTACAACTCCAGGTTCATCCCATCATGGATTTCATCTGCAGAGGTTGTGGTTAAGTACGACTAATCAGGATAAAATAGTTATACCAAAAGCATTTACAAAATGCATCCCTGCCAACTTTCATAATATCACAATTTTAAACGAAGTTGTATTCTGATTTCAACACACGAAAAAGGCAAGAACAATAGGTCGGTCTATACTGCTGCTAATTCCTCATACAACTGGTACGTACAGCCACCATTCCCCAGCCACCTTTAAAAGACATTTTTTAGAAAACTATTAGAAAATGTAAATTAGCCCTGGTAAGAAAATATAAAATGAGAACATTGTCACCAAAAGGATACAGTCACCCAGAGACACATGGTCCTTGAATATGGTATACCTGCAGGAACGGAAGAGTTCATTGTTTACAGAAGACAGAAGAAACAATTGTTCCAATCAGTATTTCAGACAAGCAACTTACCATTTCTTTAGTACAATCTTGTCAAAACGTGTTCCTGTCTGAGCAGCGATGAGTTTCTTCAGATCGCCGATCGTGTCCTCTGAGCTGAATCATGGCAGTTAAGGAAGTAGCATCGCGATAGAATAATTCAAGAACACAACTCAAACGTGGAGGTTAGCTAAAGTGATCCTGTAACTCTTCATTGGATCAAAATTGCTTTTCCAAAAAGAAGTCTCAAGGATATGTGTGTTGATCTTGGAGGAATTGTTTGAATTACAGAGTGCTCTTTTTTTAAATCATAAGCCCCTGAATGAAGGGTGCATTCATGATAACTTGGTCTGGCATAGCGGCTTGTTTGATCTTTCATCATAACAAAGTCAGCAGCTTTGAGTATTGGCAAAATAAAACAAAGTAGATCTGGATATCATAATGTTTGTGATTGTAGAATTTTGCAGATTAATCAAATACATAAATAAGTTATTTGTAGCAGAGAGCAAAATTGTTTATCGGCCTGAAGTTAAGGACTTTATTCATTACAGATACACATTATATTCATGTTTTAATTCCAATCTACTCACTTTGAATTTAACACTGTATCACAAAGCTATATTGTTTGAGCTAATAAATGTTTGGTCAATATTATTTAACTTCTTCACTACGGTCTTCAGAACCTTATTTTCACTTTGGTTTTATTCATCTGTATTTGGCGCATTGCTGATTGCCTGATACACAAGCTTTACGCTTGTTCGCGAATAAATCTCTCAAGTCACGCTAACTACACGTTAGCTGTGAGCGGGCTCAGGTAAAACACTTGCTGCGGGACGTGGTTTTTTAGGATGGACGTTAACTGCACAGTTTCAGAGAAAGGATACTTGCACTTGACCCGGACTTTCTTGCCCAGGCGATCGTTGCAAACCACCTCGATCATTTTCAGTTTCTGTCAGCTGGAGGAAATGTAACGTCAGACAGGTCGTTAGCATCCGATGTGTGAGACACTCGTGCACTTAGCTAGCTACAGCCATTAGGGTGAATTTTCACTGCGAGTCAGGTGTAAGAAAACAAAGCTTAAACTGTCATCCCGCTTTGAAAAGTCGGGTTATTTTTGTTTGGTGTTAACGTTAGCTTAACGCTAGCTGGCTAGCTAGAGCAACACGAGTAGAGTACAACACGCTGACGTTTACCAACGTGCGTGTTGTTACAAGGCACACCTTAAAACCAAGATTCTGTCTAGTAAACATTGAGCATTGTTATATTTGCAACGAAGTCGTGTTAAATGCGGTATGCTTACCTGGAAACAGTTCACGGTAGAATAACAAATATTGCCTTTAGAGGATTTTCTCTGTGGAATGTTCTCCGTCCGTAAAGCTGATTTGTTTTGCGTGTAAGTCGCTCGACCAATAAAATTGGAACAACGATGAATGGCATCCAAAAGTAGCCAATGATAGGACAGAGAAAGGGCGGACCCGATTCTGAAAACAACTCGTACCGTAAACCCGCCGCTAACTGTCGTACATTGACTTGCTGCAGCTTAACCTGTCACAAACGTTAGCTTCATTGAAATTTAATTTGTTAACGCTGCTGCTGATAAAATAATGGCAGACGACGATAAGTTACCAGGTGGATGGGAGAAAAGAATGAGTCGCAGTTCAGGTAATGAAACCGAAGCCTGGAGAAGCTAAAAGTGCTAGCTAGCTAGGCTAAACTGCAATATCGCCACCGTTATGAACTTAGCTCACGAGCTAGCATCCCCAGCATCGTGGTTTAGAGTTGAAACCAGGCAGATGATAGTTTAGCTTTGATGTGGATATCCTGCAGCACAGTATGGGTAAATCGATACTATGCGTGTGTTAAGTAACATGTGGTGTTTGATTGTTTATTTGTTTGCGTTGCCTATTGATCGCGCTGATCCATTAAAGCTGGCAACTGCAGGGCCCTGTATGACGTCATTCTGCTGCACGAGACTCTGCAGTTTCCTTTTTCCGTATTTATTTCGGGAGGCCAAACACAACTTTGTAGATAGCAATTGCATTAAAACATGAATATTTCATAGTTGACCTGACTCCCACTCAGCTTCGGATTGAGTCGTGGTGGACGAAGTAAACAGATCTAGAAGTACTTATGCTGAATAATACTCCCGTACAAATAACACGCCCATACCAAATCCTAATGTACCATACAATTTAACCGTCATGTGGATGTTACAGTGATTCCTGCAACATATTCAATAAAATAAATAGGCACCAATTATTCCCTATCAATGTACCTTGTATTATTATTTTTCTCCTATTGCTTCAGCTGCAGCAACTTAATGTTTCTTTTGGGGATCATTGAGCGTGTTTCTTCATTTTAAAATGGTACATTGAGTAAAAATAAAATTGGACAAAAAAAATGCACCGTCACAAAGCTGAAAACACAAAGCTGATCTACCGACCGCATGAAAGTTTGCTTTTGAATGAATGAATGACTTCCTCTTTATCGACTCTCACTCTTTCGCCCTACAGGCAAAGTCTACTACTTCAACCACATCACCAACGCCAGCCAGTGGGAACGTCCAGTGGGAGACGGCCGCGGAGAGCCAGAGAAGGTTATTACGTGTAATATGTGTAATGCCTTTATTGTTGTAACGATACACTTTTCTAAATTAAAATTACAAACCTGGGATTAAAAGTAAGACTGAAGTAGTTTAGCGACTGTCTAAATGAGTGATGGGTGGACAGGGGTCTTATTGTTTGGCCTTAAAAAGGAATTACTTGAACTGTTTATTTGATTTAGGAAGAACAGTGACATCATGTGGTTTGTAGACACTAAAGCATCGACCTGCTAGTTGTATACTGTGGTTTCACCCATGTGTGTAATGCACTGCTGCAGTTTTTTTTTTAAACTAAATTATTTGTTTAACTGAAATGCCCAATTTTGTTTAATTATTAACACAGTAATTACATTTCAATCGAAGCACTGTTTGTTTCCGGTCTTTTGATTTAGGTTTTAACACCAAATTCAACAAACCCACTGACTCTGAGACGAGGGACCCGTAAGTGCAAACATGCGTATTGATTCTCGACACTGATCGCTTTGTGTGGTTTCACTCCCTCAGGTACGCTGCTCTCACCTCCTGGTGAAGCACAGTGAGTCACGTCGTCCGTCTTCTTGGCGGGAACAAAACATCACGCGAACCAAAGACGAGGCCCTGGAGCTCATTCAGAGTATGTCATCGTTGCGGAGGGAGGGATTGGTTCTGATCAACATGTTAAAGTTGTGCTTTGTTTCTCTGTGCTAGAATATATAGAAGACATCAAGTCTGGAGAGGAGACGTTTGAGTCCCTGGCCTCTCAGTTCAGCGACTGCAGCTCGGCTAAGAACGGTGGAGACCTGGGCTTGTTTGGCAAAGGTGCGTCCCCCGCACCCACAGTAACCAACACGGGACACACAAACCCCAAAGGGTGGTCTCCCAGGCGCCCCTGCACAGATCACGGGTCACAGATGATGAGCTACAACCTGTTTACGTGTAAATAACTGGACTCAATGTGTCTGTTTTGCGTTTCAGGTCAGATGCAAAAGCCGTTTGAAGAGGCCTCCTTCGCTCTCAAAGTGGGCGACATGAGCGGCCCTGTTTTCACTGACTCTGGAGTCCACATCATCCTACGTACTGGTTGACGGAGGGGGGAAGGGGTTGGGTGGGGGGGGCCTCATTCATAACTTTCCTCTCATGTCTTCACACGCACAGTCCAACCCGAGCTGATTTATTTTAATGACCCGCATCACCCAACAGACAAGTCGTATATACGCGCTGAGTCGATAACTTTGATGGGATCATTTTTGTTCCGTGCACCGTTGGACATGTATGAATAATTCAATCGCACCGAACATCAAGGAGCGTGAGCAGAATATTTCCTGTGAGACCTCGAGCTTTTATTAAACCCGGCAATTCCATCATATGAAAACATGAGTGCCTGTGATTCGGTCTCACCGTCCCGTGCGTCTGTAAAAGCTTCTTTTTTTTTTGTGCATGAATACTAAAAGGACCATTCACTCTGTTTTTCCTGTAACCTTTTTCATTTCTACTGTTGCGGTGCCGAAACGATCCTCAATCCTGCTTTGGAAAATGGATTCATAAGATGTTTAAAATGGCTTTACTTGTGTATCCATGCAATACAAAGTGCTGTTATTTTGAGTTCACTACATTAAGTGTTGATTTAAATTTGTCATCCTTTGCAGATACACAGTAAAATTCCTGCGAAAAAAAAAAAAAATCCACCTTGAAAAGTGCATGTTTCCTTTCCCTTTAAGATATGCAAAGATATACACAGTTGGAAACTTCCGGGTTTTAACAAGAAGCTCTGCAGCTTTTGAAAGAATCAAAGTTCAGATGACCTGCGGCACCGTTTTCCCTGCATCAATAAAATATCTTTTTCTAAGTCTTGTTGTTACGCCGTTTATTTATAACATAATCAAACACACGTTTTTACAAGGTTAAGTAGTTGGCACATTATTGCTTTAAGTTTGATTGGAAGGTTACTGCGAAAGATAACTTTAATTATAATATATAATAAATGATTTATCCTGGAGTTGGATGGGGAACATGTTTGCGGAAATATATCTCCTAATCCCAGAGAATAATATGATTCAAGAGACCGACCCCTCCAGCGTGCTGTCCGACACAGCTCGAGCCGTTTTGCCACGAAGAATGGGGAAAAATTGTGATTGAGACTAAATGCTGACCTAGTACTTTTTATAAACACGGTATGCGGTATAATAAGCAAGGCGTTGCTAAGTAATAAGCACAGAGGTCAACCTTTCGTCAACCTCAAAGATTTCAAATGCCAACCACACCTTTCTAGTTTGACTGTTGTTAAAACATTTCCGCTGCCTTCGTTCAAACAGTGGCAATCTGGCAAATCTCTGGCGTGGCAGAAGGGCAGTGATCATAAGCACACGATCAGTCCAGCGCTTACACCGGATCATCTGCCCCCCGACCTGCAGAGGTAATTACATTTTGCTTTTTGATTTCAGAGGGCGAGCTGTTGACTGAATGAACGTTCAAAGCGTTAATAATATTTATTAAAAAGAATAATTAAACCGAGTCAAAACTACATTTAACCCCAAAATATTTTTCGTCCACTTATTTTTTTTATTTTGAATTCAGTGTTTTATTTTTCAATGTTCAACAACAAAACTTGAACTTTTAGGTTAAATTTTTTTTCTTTTTTTTTTCGAATGAACGAAACTTTTGCCCTGGATTTGGCTCCGTACATCGCAGGAATGAATCTGAGTCATTCCGTCCCTTAACAAACCACTTTAAAATAACCCTCAACATGTGTTGCAGTTCAAACCGATTCAGTTGAAGAAGTCACGGTTTCATGTTTGTGGTGTCCCGGGGTAACTTCACCTGAGTGATTCTAGCTGCGTCCGATCACCTGCACCTCCCTTGTGTATTTAAGCCATGTGCCTCTTGTCCTTTGTGGTATGATGGTTTAACGTCACTGCGGAGTCGAGCGGCTTGTTCCACATACCATGTTCCTCAGGTTTTTGAACCATCTCCATTGGGGGGAGTGTGTGTGTGTGTGTGTGGGGGGGGGCCTTGCCGCTCACCTTGCTTTCATGATGCTATCACACCTGGGATTAAACATATGAAATCAACGTTAGATGTAACTGTGGGGTTAAAGTTAGAGGAACATTGACATTAGGAAGTGTCATGAATATAAACTGATGATGATTGACTCGACGGACGAGCACGAATCATTTGGATTCAGTGGTTGATATAAAACAGTGGATTATAAGACTTTGTTTGACATTTGACCCCTTGTGACATAAACACCTTTTGTGTCTTTAATTGCTTAAAATGTCTTGGAAGCTTGCAAAAGCACTCATTTAGAATTGTACATGGGATCTTAACAGTTATTGAGGTATTTTTTTGTTTTATTTTAATTTTTTTGTTTCTACAAGTAAAGGATCTTCCTCCAATAGGCAACTGTTTTGTCAGAGCATTTGATTAATTAATTGCTGGCAGGATGTAAAAAAAATATTGAAAAATAAAAAATACAAACGTTTTCGAAAATCAGCAACCCTGCCTTTGCTTTCGTAGCCACAAACACACGAACACACAAAATAACGGGCTGCAGCTGAATGATGTATCTTCGTGTGTGATGAGTGATAATGAATGATGACCGTTCTGCTCGCGGGCACACAGGGGGGGGGGGGCAGACGCAACAGCCCTAATAACCCCCCCTCCCGCTGTCATGTCTCCATGCCTCCCGTGGCGAAAGGTTTCCTGTGCTGCGTTTAAGTGTGCGCGTAAAAACCAGCTCCGGCGACTCGAGGCTGGATTCCTTCCTCTCATCTTTGGGGAACGCTGTTTGAAGGGGGAGAGTGGGAGGGGAAGGGGAGAGACGTAACACCTCTGTCCGTCCCTCGCAACGGGGCTCGACGTCCCAGAACACCTGGTACCCATTTGGGTGACGGTGCGACGCTGCGCCCCCCACTCCTCCTCCCCTCCCCTCCCCCCGTCCGACCCTCCTCCCCACCAGCAAGGCGTGTTCCGCGAAGGAAATGATGGAGAAGGAAAGTTTGTGACGCCTCGCTGGTCCGCTCGCGCGGGGCAGAAAGAAAGCCGGAGGTGAGTCTTTTCTTTGGTGCGCGCGGGTCGCTCGTCCTCGTCGTAATTACGCGCGCGGCGTCAACGCGAAGGATCTGCGGATGGATTCGCGATTCCCAAAGTCTCCGAACCCTGCCATGTCTGACGATTGGAAATGCAGCTCCACGCCTGCCTGCTGCTTTTTATCATCGCAACAGGTAACGGACTCACTTCGTTGTCACTCAGCTGAAACGCTTTTTGAGCTGAATTTTTGCTGCTCTTCTGTAAACACAAAGAAAGCGGTCGGTATGTAGTTGGTGTGGGATTAAGTTTTGTAAGCCCAGATCCAAATATAGGGGTCATCAGACGTATTCAATTAACAGCAAACATAGAGAGGTGGGGATTGTTGTGAAAAATGAGATATCTGTGGACACAATGTTTAAATCCATGCTTACTTATGATCAATAAATCACTGCAACATCACACAGAGTGAAAGAGAGTTGTGCCCTCATGTTGTTGTTTCTCTCTCTCTCTCAGATAAAACATTGGCCTTGCCGGACCACCACTGTGGAGGACATGTCGCCCTTGGCGAGCAGCCCTCGGGTGTCATCCACCTCTCCTCACCTGGGCCTTCCGCCGCGGCGGAGTCGGCCTGCACCTGGAGCATCGGCGTTCCTCCGGGCCGCGGCGTGCTTTTGAAGTTGGTGCGGTCGGACGGGGGTTCGAGCACGGTGAGCTGTGTTGCGGACGAGGGGAACCGGGTGCTGGAGAGCGGGGGGACGGTTCTGCTCTCGGGCTGTGATGGACACCAAGCCGCCTTCACTTGGACAGGAGCGGGACGCCCCTCGGACGAAGTTCAGCTGTCCTACTATGGTGAGAATCCATGACTCGATTATCTAGTTCAACGATGGCCCACTCTCCCGCCCCCCTGATCCAATTGTCGTAATAACATTTGGATGTTTTTATAGCTGCTAATTTTACTGTCTCAAAGAATACATGTCGTTTTATTTTTTATTTTTACAATAGTAGAATATTTAGGTTTCTTAGGCGGCGGCGCCATGTGAGCGGTGAAAAATGTGTTGTTCAAACTGTTCCTGTGAGTCCGTCGGAAAATTGTTATCACACTCACTGCGGTGAGGGAGACAGATGGCCGTGTTGTTGAGATAACAACTCTCTTCTCTCCCTCTCTGAGTTTTTTTGTGTGTGTGTGTGTGTTTGTTCCTGGTCATCCAGTCCAGGAAGATGAGCGAAATTCCTCGGAGGACCACACCGGCCCCCGATCAGGCCGAGACCTCCGTCGTTGGTCTCCGACGGGAACTAGCTTCACCAGAGCCCCACCTGTGGGTCAACACGTGGCGAGAGGGACGGACGGGGGCCTCTTCGAAGGTCCGCGGGGGAGCTCTGGCCCTCTGCTTGCGTCTGGCCCCTCCTCCCGCGACCAGGGGCCGCTGCGCCCCACCTCCCCCCCGCGGGGGCCCACGTCGGCCGGGAGAGCCAACGAGGAAACTCTCCCGCTTCCTGAGGAAGGGCCGAACAATGGAGCGGATACATCTGGAGCCGCTCGCCACGCCGGTGGAAAAATGGACAGAGCGCTACCCGGTTTCCAGCCCACATACCCGCTGTTTGACACAGCACACGCATCCAACACGGGGAGCGAGCGGCTCGTCACCTCCGAAGCCTTGCTCGGCATGTACGTTCCCAGATACGCGGCCGCTCGAGCTCGCTCCAGCCCCAGAGTCCACCTTCTCAGCTCCGCATCGCCTTCCGGGGCCACCTGGGAGGGTGGGGCTTCTGGGGGGGAGCAGCCCCATTCCTGGAGGAGCCACCGAAGCACAGACGGACTCGACTCTGACGCCGTCACCTCTGATCCTCTAAAACCCCCAACCGAGCCTCGGCTGGGGGACCCACGGGCCGGACCTGGAACCGACTCATCCGCCGGTCAGACCGCCGCGTTCGAGTACTCTGACGGACTTGTGGAGCTTCACGCTTTCACTTCCTCCACTGGGAGTCGAACGAACCCGCCGCGAAGCACCAGGGGCCTCGGGCCAGATGCGGCGGCTCAGACCTCGGCGCCCTCGGGAACAACTGTCGACGCTGGAACGCCCACGCCGCCTCTCGCCTACACACTCTCACGCGACAGGTGGCCCGCCAATTCGCCGACTCCGGATACTCTTTTTCCGCCTGGTGCGTCCATGCGGTCCTCAACAGCGCCACACGTGCTCCAAAGGCTCATTTTGTTACCCAGTCGTTCCCGTTTGACTCACCCACCCGTTCCTTTGCCCTCCGCAACCTCCAAACCGCTCATCACCCACGACAACGCGCCTCAGGCCTCGCAAACCATTGAATCTGCATATTCGCCCACACCTCATGCGCAGAACCGTGTATCTACCAAGGCCCCGGTTACGATTAAACAGCCCCGCGACCGTGTTACCGCTGCACCCACGTCGCTGCTCTCACCCGCAACTGCAAAGGCAAATTCTGGGCACGGAGGTGAGGGTGAGTCAGGGCAATGGTCTCCAAGCAGCAAGACCACACCGACCTCCGCGACGGGGCCTCCATTGACCGGGCCTTCAATGAACGTGCCTCCATTTACGGGGCCTCCATCGACCGGGCCTCCATTGATGGGGCCTCCATTGATGGGGCCTCCATTGATGGGGCCTCCATTGACGGGGCCTCCATCGACCGGGCCTTCAATGAACGTGCCTCCGTCGACAGGGCCTCCATCGACAGGGCCTTCAATGAACGTGCCTCTATCAACGGAGCCTTCATCGACCGGGCCTCCATTTACGGGGCCTCCATCGACCGGGCCTCCATTGATGGGGCCTCCATTGACGGGGCCTCCATTGACGGGGCCTCCATTGACGGGGCCTCCATCGACAGGGCCTTCAATGAACGTGCCTCCATCAACGGAGCCTTCATCGACCGGGCCTCCATTTACGGGGCCTCCATTGACGGGGCCTCCACTGACCGGGCCTCCATTGACGGGGCCTCCATCGACTGGGCCTCCATTGACCGGGCCTCCATTGACGGGGCCTCCATTGACGGGGCCTCCATTGACGGGGCCTCCATTGACTGGGCCTCCATTGACGGGGCCTCTATCGACCGGGCCTCCATTGACGAGGCCTCCATCGACTGGGCCTCCATTGACCAGGCCTCCATCGACCGGGCCTCCATTGACGGGGCCTCCATTGACGGGGCCTCCATCGACCGGGCCTCCATTGACGGGGCCTCCATCGACTGGGCCTCCATTGACCGGGCCTCCATTGACGGGGCCTCCATTGACGGGGCCTCCATTGACTGGGCCTCCATTGACGGGGCCTCTATCGACCGGGCCTCCATTGACGAGGCCTCCATCGACTGGGCCTCCATTGACCAGGCCTCCATCGACCGGGCCTCCATTGACGGGGCCTCCATTGACGGGGCCTCCATCGACCGGGCCTCCATTGACGGGGCCTCCATCGACCGGGCCTCCATTGACGGGGCCTCCATCGACCGGGCCTACACTGACGGGGCCTCCATCGACCGGGCCTCCATCGACCACACCTCCTGCTTTGACCTCCGCCTGGAGCCCCGCGGCCACTCAGACACCCGACTTCTACATCGTGCCAGACCAACCTTCAGCCATCAGAGGTAATGTGCATGTTGCTGTGTGCGTGTGCTCGCTCTCACATAACAGCGTTTCTGCTCGTTGTAACGGATCTATTTTCCTCTTGCGTCCAGTGGAGTCGGTTGAGCTGCTGTTGCAGATTGTTGTGGAAGACTCCAGATCGGCTTTCGCTTCTGGTTTGGAGGACGACGCCGCCGCCTGGGTGAGAGATCGTGTACACACACACACACACACACACACACCCTGGCATGGCAGAAGAGCACCGATAGATCATGTGAGCTTCATTCTGTGTTTCCTTCAGGTGGAGCAGTACCTGGGGAAGGCCCCGGGGTTCAGCGGGCTGGTGGGAGTCTGGAGCAGGTGAGGTTCTTATTTAGTACATATGTACTGTAGCTGTGCTGCATTTAGGCCCATGTCGTGCCATTGAAACCTGCGGAGGGTTTAAAAAAGATGGCGAGGCATGTACTGTATATTCCATACAATGACTACAGCGGTTTCACATGAGGGAGCACAAACTGGGATCGAGCTGCAGCGGGTCGTGTGAAGAGAGCTACACAAAGTGGATTGTGCGTCCTTTTTTCAGTGGCCATGCGGTGCAGAGCCTGGTGGGGTTCCGAACCAGCGGGGCCCTGCGGTGGCTCGGCGCGACCGGACCCGCCTCGCTGTTGGAGCGGACGGGACTCGCTCAGGCCGTGCGCGAGGGGAGGAGCTTCCGCTCGTCGAAGATCACCAACATCACGCTGGGAGGTGAGCCGAGGGCGAGAGGTCCATCTACGCACCGCTAACCGCCGCCTAGGAATCGTTTTACTCATTTTTGTGTGTAATGTATAGATATTTAGGCTTTACTTTACTGTTGAGTAACGCAACCTGTGTAGAGTTTCAGACTGCATCAAAGAGTGCCTGGCATTACGGGAATGGACATTAACATCTTTTGAGTCTTGTCCTAAATGTCCTCTGCAGGAATTCCATTCTTAACCTGCTTACCTAATCAATGCAGTTACAACATCATAACCCAGTTAGGTTGACTCAGTTAAACTCACAATCCAGTTATGGGAAATCTGATTATGACATCCCATTTTAAACTGTTTTCTGTGGTATGTGATCACCTTACTGCTTTTACTTTTGGGGTTTGCCATTTATATTTAAGTACAGTAGCTGGATGTTTCCTGCTGGGAAAGTTGCATTTAGAGGCGTGTCAGTCTCTGTCAATTTATTAAGGGAGATTCAGCTATTGCTTTAACATTGCCGTAAATTTTTTCTATTTTTGTTTTATTATTTTTTATACGTATACATTTTTGTTGTTTCTATTGCCTCCCAGGGGTGCAGGGTGACGTGTGCGACTGGTTGCTGCAGTGTCCGGAAGGCTATGAGTGTGTGTTTAGTCCCGGCACCGCAAACTACAGCTGCTCTTCCCGCTGCCACTTTGACTACTGCCATCACCGCGGCATCTGCACTCACCACCCGGGCCAGCTGCCGGTTTGCCGGTACGACCGAACGGAGGCGTTGACACGAAGAAGAAAAAAAAACAATGGCTTGGTCCATCCGAGAAGGTTTTTTTCATCATGCAGGCGTCTTCTTCTTCTTTGTGTCCCAGCTGCCTGGTGGGAGAGGACTTCTGGTTCATGGGTCGGCGCTGCGACGTGAGGATGACTCGAGCGCGGCTCGTGGGCGCGTGTCTCGCCGTCTTGCTCATCACGGTGGCGCTGATCGGCGTCTTGGCCCTTGTGGCGGTGCGGCGCTACCGAGCCCTTCTGATCCAGGCCAAAGTAGACCAGACTCGCAGCAGGTACGCACACCGACGCTCGAATGCACACAAATTTGCAGATTCCACACAGATGCTCTGGAGGAAGTGTATTTTTAAAAGGTGTGATCTTGTGGGTCGACCTTAAGGTCACACAAGAAAACCACCTTTTCTAATCATAAAAAAACGCAGTTGACAACTCCTGACACACGTGGATTACACAAAGGACCCCTTTCGGGAAAACGCTGTCCTGACAAAGAGGGATTCAGCCACACGTGCTGCGGTTGAAGTTACAGCGACGTCCACTAGGTGTCCTCGTCCGGCTGCTGAACCACATATTGAGGATGAAGGCTCCTCTGTTTGGGAAATGTTGAGTCAGTCTGTTTAAATGAATGACAGGCCCCTTTACAAACGTCACTCCGTGATATGTTCACTGCCACCTCGTCAAGGCTGTGAGGTGCGAGAACAAGAGGGGATTCAATTAAATTAAATAAACCTACTGATCATCTTCCAAGTGAAGTATTGAGTAATCTGCTCCGCAAAATGGCTCTCTGGAAGTCTGCAAAAAGTGCCTGTTGTCCAAATTGAAATCACAGAGCGAGACTGCAAGAGAGAAGCGTCTGTATGCCAGAGCTGAGATGTATTGTGTTGTATTGCTGTAAACAGACAAAGTTCAGCTTGAAGTCAGGCTGTGAGTCCTCAGTGTTTCATGAGCAGCAGAAAGAGAGCATCCTGTTATGTTTTAACCCGTAACAGTGAATTGTAGTATATTAAGGTTCCGATACGAACGGCGGAGAATGTTTCACGTGGTCCAGAATGTGGGCTATCGGGATACATAAATTAAATTGAATACAATGTTCACTTTGATCAGTTCATTCTTGTGAGAAACTGAAAGAAATGATAATGTGTGCGTGCAGCTACCGCCGGTTCAACCATTTCGACGAGCTGTCCGGACGGTTCTGGTTGCGCTCGCGGGCGGGCTCGGCAGACTCGCTGGACAATCCCGCCTTCACGCGCTCCGACGAGCTGCTGCACCTGCGGGCGCTCGACCGCCCCTGCTGTTACCACGACGACACGCTGTCGTTGGCCTCCACCTGCCCCAGCCACGGCGCTCGCATCAACACAATCTACCCACACAGGTAAAACCCACACGGGTACTTCCAGAAGCTCTCATCGTTGTGAAGCTGCCAGTTGGGGGCGGCACATACAAATATTTGCCGGTGCAGCCCATCACAAAAAAACAAAAAACCAAGATACTAAAGAAAAGGTTTGGAAAGCTGAATTGAGTTATATTTCATCCCTCTTTTTTTTCATTCTCACAAAGCCCTTTTCATCTTTTGTTGCTTGAAATATTTGTTAAAGTAGTTTGAGTAATTGTGGTATTAAATCAAAGCAAAAATAATATTGTGAAGAGGTCAAATAAACAGTTGAAACACAATGTAATGAATGTTAATTCAACCAATATCAAAGGGTAAAACTACATTCCTGTCCTATCGTAATGTTTTACAGCTATGTAACTGTCGTTCGTTAACGTCTGTAACACGTAAACAACGTCTGCGTCCCCCCGCAGCTCTCAGTACGGCTGGAGGGGAAGCGAGGTGAGCATGGCCGACGGCGTGCTGGACTCGGGGAAGGCCAGCGACCTCTCCGTCTGCAGCTGGCCCGTGGAACCCATCCAGTGGACTCCCTTCCCGCTCCTGCAGCAACTGGCCTCCCACAGGACGCCCGCTGTGAGTGTGCGAGAGCAACGCGTAGCGATGCATGCTTGCATGCTTGCATGCTTGTGTACAGACGTGGTCTCATTGCGTGTCGTCTCCCCCCAACCAGGCGAGGATGTCGAGGCCTCGGTCCTACTGTGAAGGCATGGAGCTGGCGGATATGGGGAAGAGCTGGACCGCCTGACGCACACGAAACACACAGAGGAATCAACAGCCCCCCCCCCTCGGTGTTTCTGGCTGATTGTTGCACTGTAAAAATAATGTGTAAATGTGTATATACGTGTATATTATATTAGTATTCTAGTTCTGTTTCGTATCCCTCTGATGAGATTATAGAATGTAGAACATAACCAGAAGAACAAAGTGGGTGTCTTAATGTGCAGAGACTTATCATGTCGTGCTTTAATAAACATATAATAATTACAATAATTATAATAATTAATAATTACAGTTCAAAACATTCAAGCACACAAAGCCTACCCACATATTATATCATTAAAGTAAGGACAGAAAATGACCAAGATAAAAGTGAATGTTACATAATTCTTCCCCACTTTTGAAGAATTTGTGAACTTTCTGAGCCTTCAGATAAATTACCTTCTCGTGCCACGCGTGCACGGAAAAAGGAAGTGCAAACAGGATTTCCTGTATGTGAGAGGTGATCAATTATTAAAGCAGAAGAACACCCTTTCACAGCAAAAGGGTAAAATGTGGATTTTGTAGTTTTAGTCAAATGCACATAAAGCATATAGATGCACTCGGAGGTGTTGTGCCTCATCAGTCCGTGGCTCACGCTCGGTGGGGCTTAGTAACTAAATGTTGCTTCACTATATGGACCCCAGAAATGGTTAACAGAAACCACTTCAAAGACATTCACACGTGTGTTTTGGAATAAATCACAGCAAAGTGAGAGTGAAACTGAGACTTTGTGAGATCTGCTCACATGTCTTTGTCATGTTGGATTCTTTAGGGGGAATTTCTGTCAAAAAAAGCTGTATCTTCTTATACATGCTAGGCCTACTTCAGCACACACACACACACACAGACAAACACCACTCACACGCCACACCTCCGCTTAATGCTGTGTGTGAACCTCAGCTGGAATGTGATGCCATAAATGACGATCGAAGGGTGAAACGGGACAATATGTACAAAGCATTGCACTCCCATGATTGTGTCACATTAAAAGTAATAAAGTAGTGATTGAAATGTGGCGAATGAAGGAAGAGCAATGGAGAGAGAGAGAGAGAGAGAGATAGGGATGAGTGAAACATTTGACAGAAGCTACCTGCTAGCTTCTTCCATATACGGTGTTTGTTAGAGCCAAGAGCCGGGCCTGTGGATTTCTCTGACTGTGTGAGTGAGCAATGCAGGGGACGGCCTGTGTGTGTGTGTGTGTGTGTGTGTGTGTGTGTGTGTGTGTGTGTGTTGTAATGCATGCATGAGTCAGGCACGCTACCAAATTATGAAATTGCTTGAAAAAAGAGAAAAAGAAACATTGAGAAATATCTGTCAAGGGAGGAGTCAGTGAATACAAAGTTCAAATTCTTTTTTTTCTCCTTTTTTTTTATGTATTGTTTTCTACATAACAATCTCTTGGTGCTGGTGAAGGAAACAGAAATCCAACCTAAAGCAACATGCACACTCCTCCACACCCATCCTATATACATGCAGCCTTAAAAAGGGAGATTCATTCATTTCCTCAATCTGGTCACATGACCCAAGCAGTGCATTCTTCCCCCCCATGTGACTAGCGCCAATATCTCCTTATATGGATGTCATCCAAAGGAACTCTTAAAGGGATGGTTGTCCTGCCCCGGGTCTATACTTGGTGTGTGTGTGTGTGTGTGTGTGTGTGTGTGTGTGTGTTCAGTGTTTGTCTAGAAAAGGATAATGCCACTTTGAAAAGCCAATTCCCTAATTAGATAATTAACCCCCCCGCATCCTTCGATGTTATCCTCAGCTGCTGCGTACCTGATGACATATGTGCGCTTGTGTGTCGATATGTCTGTGTGGTCACTTCCTGAAGAAGTGAAGAACTGTGAAACCCACTTCCTCCTCTTTTGGCAAGCTGGATACCATATACCCTTATTAGGACCACAAAGAGCCAATGAGAATTCCTCCCATAGGTTTATGTGCCCTTATCCGGTGAGCTAAAACACCCACTTAAATCTCTGGTCAATTTATGAGATGAGCTTTGCATTGCAAACATCCAAGTGTGATAAAAATATATAAAAGGTTACCACAGTTTAGAGACAAGCCTTACAAGCATATGGGTGTGTGCTTGTTGTACTTCTGCAAATGAATCAGTTATAGTTTCATAATAGGCCCTGCGTTTTTTTACCAAACTACATACACCTGCAGGTATGTTCCGTAAATGACACACCTGTCTATTACTCATCTCATTGAGTCAAGCAAAGTTGAAATGCTCCCCGCACCCCTGCTCACTGAAACGGTGTAAGTAGTGAGAGATAAGTGATCTAAGCCTCCTGAGTGTTTACTGTTAAACATACCTCAGCCAAGCCTGACCACATGTATCACTCTACTCAAGTGTGTGTGTGGGTGTGTGTGTGTGTGTGTGTGAGACTGGTACGTCAGGGTAGACGTGTTAATCAGGGTGTTAACAGTGCTGTCAGTGACCCTGAGACTGGAACCACCCCTCTGTCCTGGCACCACCAAGCACGGGTTTCTGCCATGAATTTGCAAATGCATTAGCACATTCTTCATGTGCATGTTTTGTCTCACTCCCTCATGTCCTTCACTTAAATGAGATGAATCATGCATTTTCTGCACTTTGCCTCCGACGCACAGAAGAGGATTAAACAGAAGAAAGAAAACACAGGTAGATGATTGAAATGCAGCTGAAAGACAATGTGCAGACAATATGTTGATGATGGGGATTAAAACAATGATCGGATGACTGAATAACATCCAAGTCATCTCAATGGACAACAAGATAAAAGCACATATTTCAACTTGCTTCTATGAGCCTGCTGTGTGTTTTGCAGCGGTCATATGTGGCTCGCGTGTGCATCATCCCATAATAAATAACGATGCCGAAAGGAGAAATAAACGGTGTTTCATTGAAACCCACGAAGAACCACAGATTAGTACTTTACAGGACACAGGTCACTCTCCATGTTGTCAGCCTCCCTCGGTCCCGACACAGAGCAGGAGCGCCATCTGCATGGCGGCCACGCCCAGCGGACGCGGCTGGACCAATCGCAGGCCGCCGAGCGGAAAGTTCTCCTTTTATGGAGAGGGGCTGCGGCGAGCGCCCACATAAAAGCCCGCAGCCCGCAGGCCTCCCTCACAGTCAGGTTCACACCCTCCGGAGCTTCTCCTTCAGTCACACAGCAGCGCCGACAGCGACCCGCTAAACAGGTGAGATTACCGGTTTGTGTTTTTGTGTTTTAGTGAGGCCGGTGAGCGTAACGGAAAGCGTCCGGGGGAAGAAACGGTTAACTTTTAATTCAGCCATTCATTCGCTTTGACTGTTTCCAACGGGTTTTTTTTCTTTTTTTTAGCTAACGTTACGCTTTTTTAGTGACATGCTGTTAAATAACGCCGCTAAACCTTCGCCTGAAATGTAGTGAAAAGAGCGGGCTTGTATGTGTAAGCCTCGTCTGTCTTTTGTCCCTGCGTCTGGTGTCTCCTGAGGACAGACCGGTGGACCCGTACAGATTAACGTGTAGGAAGCGGTTGCTATGACGCTACAGCGACCGAGTCATGCGAGGCTCAAGCTAACGTAGTTTCATGAGCGGTTGTCCTTTTATTTATTTTTTTGTTAATCACGACGTGAAGGTGCAGCCTAACGATGGTTGTGGAAGTTCATCGTGTTTAAATGTCTGCGTTAGCGGTGTGTGGGCGGTCGCCGTTGTATGAAGGGAGTGGCCATGCCGTCTTATTTGTTTTAATGTTTAACGACACACGGGCTCACATTTGCCTTATATGGCCACAACGAGACAGAAAAGGGCTGTTTTTTTTTCCCTCCTCCTCCCTTGCCTCTGGATTAGGACCGGCAGGTGCTCCACTGCGACATCCAGCGTCTGGTCACCATAACGACCAGATGTGTCACTCGCAACTGTCACACAAAGCACTTGGGGTTTTTTGTTTTTGTTAAATAACGTTCCCTGTCTTCTGCCCAGAAAAAAAAATGGAAGACGAAATCGCCGCCCTCGTTGTGGACAACGGATCCGGTATGTGCAAAGCTGGCTTCGCCGGAGACGATGCTCCCCGCGCCGTGTTCCCCTCCATTGTTGGCCGCCCCAGACACCAGGTACGGTTTGCACATCTCTGGATCCTACACTATAAATCGCAACGTTAAACTTTTTGTCTTGCTGTTTAACGAGTGCTCCTATTTCTTTTTTTTTTTTTCCTTCCCAGGGTGTGATGGTCGGTATGGGCCAGAAGGACAGCTACGTCGGCGACGAGGCGCAGAGCAAAAGGGGAATCCTGACGCTGAAGTATCCCATTGAGCACGGCATCGTCACCAACTGGGATGACATGGAGAAGATCTGGCATCACACGTTCTACAATGAGCTGAGGGTTGCCCCCGAGGAGCACCCAGTCCTGCTCACAGAGGCGCCCCTGAATCCCAAGGCCAACAGGGAAAAGATGACCCAGGTAACGATGGCGGACATACTGCCATGTCCCCGCTCACGGGGGAAATTCTTGACGTGCCTGCAGGGCCCTCAAAATCTAAGGCATTTCTGCTTTGGCTCAATCTGTCCATTTCCTTCAAACTCCAGGGTTCTTTTACCCCGTGCTGATCTTTTCATTGCTGCGGATGTTTCAGGTTTCTATCTCTATCTACACTGTGATGCATCAGGAGTGAAAGTTTCCACATGGTCAAATAAAGCTTGTTTTTAGATTTGTTAAAAGTAGAGGACCAACATTGAACTACACTGGTGTCTGCATGATGCACCAGATAACAGCGCATGGTTGACATGGCTGCACTTAACATAGTCTTGTGTTTTATTAATCTTTTAGAGTTTAAATAGTTAACAAAATGTGGCTTCTGTATTCACTCTCAGGGTCTTAAGGTGATCTCGACTCGGTGATTCAATTTGCCTCTTTCTTTCAGATCATGTTCGAGACCTTCAACACCCCTGCCATGTATGTGGCCATCCAGGCCGTGCTGTCCCTGTACGCCTCCGGCCGTACCACCGGCATCGTCATGGACTCCGGTGACGGTGTGACCCACACGGTGCCCATCTACGAGGGCTACGCCCTGCCCCATGCCATCCTCAGGTTGGACCTGGCCGGCAGAGACCTCACCGACTACCTCATGAAGATCCTGACCGAGAGGGGTTACAGCTTCACCACCACAGGTTGGCGCACTTGCTTCAAAACAAACTTATCCTTTTTGAGGAACTGAAAATGTGCTTATGAATGACTCTAAAACGTACTTTCTTGTCCTCCAGCTGAGCGTGAGATTGTGCGAGACATCAAGGAGAAGCTGTGCTACGTTGCATTGGACTTTGAGCAGGAAATGGGAACCGCTGCCTCCTCTTCATCCCTGGAGAAGAGCTACGAGCTTCCCGACGGGCAGGTCATCACCATTGGCAATGAGAGGTTCCGTTGCCCTGAGGCCCTCTTCCAGCCCTCTTTCCTTGGTAGGATGTGAACCAATGATTCAAACCACGGGGGGGTGGGAGGTAGTTTTGAAGTGCGCAGCACGAACTTACCTTCTGCTTCACAACCTCTTCTAGGTATGGAGTCTTGCGGTATCCATGAAACCACCTTCAACAGCATCATGAAGTGTGATGTGGACATCCGTAAGGACCTGTATGCCAACACTGTGCTGTCTGGAGGCACCACCATGTACCCTGGCATTGCTGACCGTATGCAGAAGGAAATCACTGCCCTGGCCCCAACCACAATGAAGATTAAGGTATAACTCATCCTCCTCAGGCAAAGACTCTTTACCTCTGCCACCCAGTGGACAAACCTGGTTAATTCAGCAGTCAAGATCTGGCTCATCTTTAAGCTTCTACGTTTAACTGTAAATTAAATGCATGTAGGATGTTCATGACTTTGGTGTGACGTAACTTATTTTTCTAAAATCTCTCTCCAGATCATCGCTCCTCCAGAGAGGAAGTACTCCGTCTGGATCGGAGGCTCCATCCTGGCTTCCCTGTCCACCTTCCAGCAGATGTGGATCAGCAAGCAGGAGTACGATGAGTCCGGCCCCAGCATTGTCCACAGGAAGTGCTTCTAAACAGACTTGTCAAGTCCACTCCCCAAAACACACCCTGCTACAAACCCAAACGACTGGCTCTGCATACATGCCTACACCAACACACTGGTGTATGCCGAGCCCTCGACACTACTTCCCATTTCCCCTCATCACTTTGGCACCACGCCCCCCCGATGGGGAGAAACGCTGCAGGAAGTACCAGGCGGTGTGAACGTGTGAGGAACCCGATGTCCATTGTGGTGGTTGTGAAAGTCATTCCAGATGTGTTTGTTCATCTTATTTGCCTCTATGAAGGTCCTTTTCTCTGGTGGGCTCACTGCCCAACAGACCTGTAGAATTGCTTGTGTAAATTATGTAATCTTTTGTTTTTGTACTTTCAGCCTTAAACAATACTTGGTCCTGTTTGTCATTATGCATAATGCAAAGCTTCTACCTTATATGGGGGTGTAGGAAGGATTGTGCATCGGGCGTCAAGTCTCTAGTGTACACAACAACCTAATAAAACGCACATGTCTGAGATTCCAGTCTTTCTACTTGGTGTTCATTCATTTTGATCAGATCCATGAGTAATGTGTATTCTAATGTTTATTGGGGGCACAACCTGGTTGCAAGAAATTTAAAGTCCTCTGAACTAACTGCAGCTGATTGACTTGTTTTTTAGCAGAACAATGGCTTTTTAAGCGGCTACTAGTTTCATGTGATATAAATTGGATATGACTCAACCATAGTATTCACATGCTAACTATTTCAGTTTAAACCAATTGCAGTGTCGATCACTTCAAGAGGAAATGTTTTAAAGGGCCATAATGTGACTAGACGATTGGATGAATTTATGAAACTGGCTGCTCGAGTAATTTGTAAATTCGAGTAAAAATTGTGATGGGCCTTCTGTCATTAGCTATGACTTAATTGGAAGACTGCATATTGGCACATACTGGTATTGTTGGAGCTATTTGCCGTTACTATGTAGTTAATCCATAACTATTTTTATATTTAAAGATCAGGTATTAGACTTCAGAACTAGTCCAACATTTGAATTGAAGAACCAAAACGTATGTATTTACACATGTCTTTAATATGGATTTTTCTTTCATGTGTATATAAAAATGAGGTATGATACATTGATTACTTTTGATAGATTTAATCAACAAGATCAGTTACAGCATAAAATGCACAAGAATACAATAATGCACTAGACTGACTAGACTGGCTGTCTAACAAACGAGTATTGAGTATATATAGTTTGCATATTTTATTATATAATTTTATTTAATTATAATATATTATAATATATAATAATATTTAATTATTTAATTTTATCATCCATCTCTAATTTATGAAATTAATTTTGAAAACTATGTTTATTTTTAAGGAAATTTTAGCTTTCAGCGAGTCATCTTTTTGTTCTGACAGCATTTTTTGGGGGGGGGACCGACCGGAAGCATGTCCGTCACCGACAGACTTCCGCCACTGTGCAGCAGCAAACGTCGTCCCTCCTGTCAACGGACCGACGCTGCACCCGGTAACGCCGCCTTCTGTCCAACGTAAAGCGGTCTCACCGGAAAATGAGGCGCTGAGGCGGCTCGATGAACAGTAAAGAATTAAGTTAAACAAATTAAAAAAAGCCCCGTCGACCATGAGCGGCACCGTGAGAGGGATTTCAGAGGACATGGACCGACAAATCGTACAGGTCGGTAAACCGTTGATATTTAACGGTAACGTCGAAGCAAAGCGGCTCCACCGACTGTTAGCTAACGCCGACGCTGAGCCGGTCCGGTCCACCCGCATCCCCGCCGCCCACTGCTACCGGGTCTGGGCCTTAAACGGGTTTAAGGCTGCCGTATAAAGAGGTGACGGGGGGACACAACGTCACTGAGACCCTGGAGATCCCTTTTAATCCCTGATTTAAATACATTTTAATGTGTTTCGTCTTATCGATACTTCACTTGTAACACGAGTTGATAACCGAACTAGCAATGGGTGTCTTTCTGTGTTGTTGTATTCATATTTTTTTTGTCATTTATTCGCTCTTGAACGAAAGTTTCAAAAATAAAATTAGTAGATAGGAATGTCTGATTTTTGGCAAATGCAGCTAATTCAGAAAGCAAATATCTGACACGGTTGCCAAATTATATCTCGGGGAAAAAGTCCCTCCAATTGATTTGTGCATTAAATACAGCGGCTCGACGCAAGCAGGCATTGAATGGATGACACGTTGTGGTGTCCACCACACATTGACAGCTCCCATCTCTTTGTTGACCATCAACTGCAAAACGCAGAGAACTGGTTTCTAAACCAAAAGGATTCGCCGCATCTCGGCCGTGGGTTTTAATTCTCCCCGAGGGTAGAGCACGCCGCAGAGAGGGGGTGTGACACTGTCTCCATGTCTGACTCAGGCCGTGTTCGACGAGGACACCATATCCTCCACCTCGGTGGGGATGTCGGATTTGTCCGACGAGATCCTGCTGTGCATCCTGCGCCACGTTCCGGTGTGTGACCTGGTGCAGAACGTGGCCAACGTCTGCCACAAGCTGCACACCCTGTGCCGCGATAAGACCCTGCTCACAAACGTCAGCCTGTCGGAGGAGTATCTGGTAAAAAAAAGATTCAGTGTCTTTATGTGTGTTTTAAATTCTTCCGCTGAACAGAGGAGTATTTGTTTCATTTCAACGGATGGCTTTAATAAAAATGACTCCTTTTGGCTTCCTCCCAGGCTGACGACCTGTCGGTCCGGCACATACTAAAGCGGTTGGCCAACCACGTGCAGTCGCTCAGCCTGAACGGCTGCTACTGGCTGGCCGGCTCCACGATGGAGCTCCTCGCTCGCTGCAGGGGAGTGACGCACCTCGACGTCACCGGCTGTCGCCTCACGTCCCTGCGTCTGTCCCGTCTCCTCTCCTCCCTCTCCCTGCTCAGGTCGCTCGCCTTCGACGTGACGCCGGGCTTCAACTCCTCGCAGCTCAGTTCGGAGGCGGTGGACTCGCTGAGCCGCCTGTCGGAGCTCAGGCAGACGCTGCTGACGCCGAGCTACGGGGTGGTGCCGTGTTGCGCGCAACTCCGCAAGTGAGAATCTGTCACATCCCTGAGATTTCACAAGGACACAACGTAAAGAGATCCCCGACAAGAACCCAATCCTTTGTCAGGAATGATGGCTTTATTTTCCGTTGACTGCAGCTCTACACGCTACAAAAGTCAACCTCAAGGATGCACAAGTTGGATGACTGTCGTGCTGGTGTTTTGCATCACAATCAAACCTTAATGTTTGTAAATGCCGCAACACATTTCTGGTCTGGTGTTGTCAGAATGGATCTGGCATTCTTATTTTTGCAGTAACAAAGTCTCAAAACTTTGTTACTCAAGTCTCAAGACTTTGTTACTTTTTTTCCTGCTACGTATTCAATTGTGTGTCTGCGTCCTGCAGGCTGATGCTGCAGTTTGACATCTCCGATGTGACCAGAGAGGGTATCGGTGTTTGCTGTCAGTTAATGATGGGTCAGAGCAGCGTGCCGCATTACCAACAGCTGGAGGAGTTCACTGCCAGGCTGGCGCCGGGAGAGGTGAGACAGTTCGTTTGTGTTCACGAGCATGCACCGTGCACACACGTCAGCACAGCGCAGTTTGTATCCTTACGGCTGCATCCGTGTGTTCCTTTTCCTCAGGTCAACCAGACCTTGCTCCTCCTCTACCTGGCCGTGTTCAGCGTCCACGTGCCGAAGCGGCTCAGGGTTTTCCTTGTTTCCATCCCCGGGCCGAACCCCGCTCACTGGCCCGCTGCTCCCTCGCTGGCCCAGAGCTTGGGTCAACGCGGTGACCTGGAGGCCCTGCAGCTCCCCCGGTCCTGGCTGGATTCCTTGTCCCTGAAGCGAGCCCTGGAGGGAAACAGTCCGAAGCACCTGAGCTTCAGCCGCTGCCCGGCGCTGTGGCCGCAGGTGTTCCAGTCGTTGCTGGAGGGCGGCGTCCGAGACGCCGCGGAGCTGACCAGCCTGAACCTCAGCGGGATCAACAAGATCCTGTACTCTGAGTGCCGCAGCGTGGAGGATCAGCTGGTTCCCGCGACGATGAGCCGCTTGGCAGACGGCTGTTCCAACATCAAACAGCTGAACCTGATGCACACGCACTACCACCACGAAAGCTCGCCCGGGCCGGGCGGAGAAACGCACCTGTGCGCCAGTTTGGCCAAACTGGCCCACCTCCGGTCCCTCACGCTGCCCGCCTGCGCCCTGTCGGACGGGCTGAACACGCATCAAATCACCACGAACCACACGTCCCCGTCTCCGCTGTTCCTGGGGTTGAAGAAGCCCCCCCGCCTGGGGGTCCAGAACTACAGGCCCGACTCCGAGTCCTCTCTGTCGGGGGACAGCACCTCGGGGCTCGCTCTGCTCTTAGCCGGCTGCCCTTTTTTAGAGACCCTGGAGGTCATCGGCCCGGGTTTCGTCTCGGCGCTGCCTCGGCTGGAGCCTTGCACTCGCGCCAGCGTGGAGCCCCGGGGCATGTGCGCCTGGGCGCGGGGCGTCGGGGACGCGCACTTGGCGGCCCTGGCGGCTTTGACTGGATTACATCGCCTGACCCTGGCCGGGCTCCCCGGGGTGCTCAGGGGGACGGGGCTGGTGCAGCTGACCAGGCAGTGCAAGGACCTGCAGGTATTGTCCCTCGCCAACATGGGTTCACTAAAAACCATGAACTACAGCCCTGCCTTGCTGGACACCCTTAAACAGTGTACGCAGCTACGGGAACTCAGGTGAGGACATGGCAGGACAGTCGTAACCATCTTTTCTCTAAATGATGAGCAGTATTTTTTTTTCAGATTTTCAGCTTGATGTCTTCATACAATGGACGTTGTGTTCCAGGTTAGAGCAGCCGTACCTGAATGCCAGCGCGTCCTTCTTCGAGGCTCTGTCCTGCTGCTCCCGTCTGCAGCGTCTCTGCCTTATCTCACGCGGCGGCGCCTTCGACCCATCGGCCGCGGAAACCTTCGTGGAGCGATGCCGCCACGTTGTCATGTGCCACATGTTCTCGGGGGGCACCTTGGTGGCCTGTCGCACCCTGCAGAAGGTTCTGCTGGACAGGTCGGTGACGGTTTGGATCTCTTGAGGTGCTCATCCATAGCCGCTGTGTAACCTTTCAGGAATCGTGCACCTTGTGTCCTCTCTCCGCCAGGTTTTCAAACGATCGCCCGGCTCTGAGCGTCGTCATCTACCCGTTACAGCATGAAGACCTGACTTCGGTCATCAGGGACATCCCGCTGACACTGCTGGACAGGATCACTTTGTTCCAGAGCCACGTGGCGCAACCACCACATCTATCGCCGTTGTGACATCGCCAGAACGCCTCGGTGTGTTTGGTAGCCATGAGGTGCTCGGACACATTTTATTCTGCAGAACTATCAAAAATAGACTGATATTTGTTTCAAGCTTGTCGACAGCTCTCATCATCATCATCATCATCAACACTAACGACTATAACCATCATTATTTTTCTCATCACGTGACAAAATAATGATAGTCTGCAATTTACCGTTTTTTTTGTTCTGGGACTTTTCACGTTTGTTGTAGTTTTGAGGCGGCCCTCAGTCATGATTAATGTACATTACTACACCGATCTGTTACTAAATAAGTGCCAAAAATACGATGAATGGATGTTTCTTTTCAAGATACTTTGCACAGAAGATCTGAATCAAATTAGGTTGTAATAAACTCCATCAGTAACTGTTGTCTGTGTCCCGTTTGGCTTTTCCTGTAATGCTTTTTAATCATCACAACATACTGTATATCTGCTGTTGTTAGTTTTACCCAGTCAATTATGTCGAGTAATGTTTCAGGAATAGTTACATTCGATCGGCCACCGTCTTCACCTCATTTAGAAGAGACGTAAAAGCCTTATTTTCAAACAGCTGCGGGGAGCGGTCTAGATTGGATGGCTAGTTTAACCGCACAGGCATAAGAATCTATCACAGATAAAGTCGATCAGAGTGGGAAGTCCTATCCATACCACATGAAGCGTTGTCAACAATTCACGCACCTGCAATATCAACAATGATACTTTTTATTCAAATATTGTGAGGGAAGATTCGTTTCGAGGTCCGAAGCGCCAAAGTGGGAGCTTTTATAATCATTGTTCCTTATCTACTGATCAGGTCTGGTGTAGTTTTTTTTGTGTGTCATTGAAACATCGTGGTGCACACAACATGACAGAAGCTACGCAGCTACCTCAACGTGTCAAGAACGTTACCGTGTAGTTAGCAAACGTTAGATCGAAACCACGGAATATGCTAACGTCCGTCGCGAGAAACGGGCGGAAAGTCTCGGCCTCGGTAGCTAAATTCTCCCTCCTTTCAACGGCGAAGAACTCCACCGGGTCCCCGACTCTGACCGGGGGGCAGGATGTGTTCGGACACCGGTCCTCCGGGCTCGTCCCCGTACCGGCTCCCTGGCAGCTGCTCTCCGCCAGATCGGCGTCCCAGCTGTCGGCTGCGTCCCGCGGGAGTACGGAGCCTCCGGAGGGGTCCCCCCCTACGGACACAAGCGGAAACCCCCCGCCGGACCGGGGGAACTTCGGCTCCTTCTCCAGCGACATTTCCTCCCGCAGGACGTTCAGGAAAATCAGCCCCTACATCCGGGACCTGCGCCACCGGGATGCCGAGGAGGACGGGGACGAGGAGCCGGCGGCCGCTGGGGGGAGGCCCGGGAGGAGGAACACGCCGTACTGGTACTTCTTACAGTGCAAGAGGCTGATCAAACAGAACAAGGTGAGTCCATATTTCACCCGGCACCAGTCCGCCTGTCCCTCTTGTCTCCTTCGCCTCCGTCCGTCCGTGCGTGAACTCTGCGTGTCCTCCCGCAGCTGCAGGAGGCGCTGGACGTGTTCAGCAGAGACATGCTGCAGGGGGAGAGGCTGCAGCCGGAGGAGTTCAACTTCTCCGTGCTGATCGGCGGCTGCGGGCGAGCTGGACAGCTGAAGAAGGCCTTCCGACTCTACAATGACGTAGGGGGATTTTTATTTGTACACTCTGATTTGATGTGTGTTGATCGGACCTGTGACAAGGAACCCAGACAGGAGGACAACAAGTCAGTCAAGACGATCTGCATGTTTTCAGATGTCAATGTCTTGATGCGAAAGCAGGCTGCTCAAGTTTGATGATGATGATGGCGTGTGTGTGTGTGTGTCTTCCAGATGAAGAAGCGAGGTCTAGATGCTACGGACGCCACCTACACCGCGCTGTTCAACGCCTGCGCCGAGTCGCCCTCCAGACAAGCCGGCCTCCAGCAGGCGCTGAAGTTGGAGCAGGACCTCCGCCGCAGGAACTACCCCCTCAGCACCATCACGTACCACGCCCTCCTCAAGACGCACGCCGTCACCAACCACCTGCAGGCCTGTATTCACACGCTGCGGGTAGGACATTTTGGGGTGTGTGTGTGTGTGGGGCGGGTTTGTGCACCAATTAGTCCGATTTCAATACGAGTGTGTGTGTGTGTGTGTGTGTGTGTGTTTGTAGGAGATGCTGCAGAACGGCCATGCTGTAACTCAGGAGACGTTTCACTACCTGCTGATGGGCTGCTTGAAGGACAAACAAACGGGATTCAGACTGGCTCTACAGGTACTAACGTGACATTCACTGCCTCCTTACGTTGGTACGCACTGAGAAGAGAGTTTTTGTGTAAAAGTTATGAATGTAATGTTGTATAATATTTGAAGTATGAGATCAACCTTTCACACCCCAGAGAACGGCTGCAACCTTTTTTGTTTTTTGTTTCAGGTTTGGCGCCAGATGCTGAGGTCCGGGATTCGCCCCGACTCAAAGAACTATAACCTGCTCTTGCGGACGGCCAGAGATTGCGGGATTGGCGATCCTGCCGCGGCCACCGGCGTGCTGCTGAGGCCCGATCCGACGAACGAGAGGAAACTCGTAAAGTCTGGACCCATCGCTGTAATGGACATTGACCTCCTGGAGAGGCAGCTGTGTCTCCAACCGGACTCGCACGGCGCCGATCCCGGCACAGGCAGCGCGGAGGAGCCCCTCCTCCAAGACTCCACCCACTTGGTGCCGGCCGGACGAGCAGAATCCGCCTCGCTGGCCGCCGACTCCAAAGGCCCCAACCTACTGGACCTCTTCGAGGGTAAGACGGGGGGTGTGGTTTCCCTCGGCACCGTGGACGGAGCGCCTGATAGGCTCGCCCTCGTGGGCGGGGCGGAAGGGTTCCTGGAGAAGATGGCGGCCGACGGCCTCAGTCCGGACCTCAGAACCGTGACGCTGCTGGCCGACGCGATGGCGCCGGGGGGCCGGTCGCTGCAGACGCTGCTGAAGGTCGCCAAGCGGCACAAAGTGAAGCTCGACGCCGCCTTCTTCAACACTGTGATCCGCAGAGCAGCCAGAGCGGGTGACCTGGAGGAGGCAAAGGTGCGCGCGCACACACACACACACACATACACACACACACACACACTTTATAGAATCCAGCCATGTTTTTTGTTGCTACATTTTTAATTCAACTTTTTGCGCCTGGCATTTCTTAGGTCTGAGTTGTTGCTTTTGATACATGTCTCTCTGTCTCTCTCTCTCTCTCTCTCTCCAGGCGGTGTTGAGTGTGATGCGACAGCGCAACGTCGCCGTTGACGTGCAGACGTTTGGAAGTCTGGCGTTGGGCTGCGAGCGGCAGCAGGACGGCCTGCAGCTGCTGCGGGACATGGAGGTGATGAAGCTCGCATCTGAACGGTCACAGTAGATTTTAGTCTAGAACAGAAAATCATCCGTCTGTGGCAGCTGCTTTTTCCATTCTCCTTTTTGTTGTGTTAATTAATCACTGAGAACAAGTGTTGATTTATTAGTTGCACCAAGAGATGAACGATAACATTGTCATATTAAATGCTAACGTCAGCAGTGATCGCATAGTCGTAGCACTGCTACAAGTGTAAATCTGACATGAGTTGATTGCAGGAGGCGGGACTTAGGCCCAACGTCCAGGTGTTCTCTGCTCTGGTTGGTCGAGCAAGTCGAAGACTGGATTTTGCTTACCTCAAAACAATGCTGAAAAGCATGAGAGGCATGAGCGTGTGGCCGAATGAGGTCATCATCAGACAGCTGGAGTTTGCCTCCCAGTATCCTCCCAACTATGACAAGGTAAGGTACACGCACGGGGAGCTTCACCCAGTAGCCACCACTCACCTGAGCATGAAAACACGGCCATCACAGCCAGACAACCTCCAGGCACCAGGCTTTTAGTAGGTGTGACTTACACCCGGCATCGAAAAGTCTGACAAACGCAGTCAGCTCCGAGGTGATGAATGAAATGGAGCAGTGAGCTGCTAAGTAGACGGAGAATTCATCTCTTTTGATGTGTAAATACACAAATGTTGTTAAGATCTTCTCCATCTGGCTGGAGGCGTCATCACGCCATGATTCCAAGTCATACTTTGATGTACATGTTCCATTGAATCCTTCGTGTTTTATTTATTTGCCCCTCTCCTTTGCCTCCTCCTCCCTTTCCGCCGATCCCAGTTCAAGTCCAGAAACAACTACCTGGTGCAAATCGATGGTTTCCGTGGTTACTACCAGCATTGGCTCAGGGCCATGCCCGCTCAGAGCGCCGAGGACGATCAGGCGGCTCTGCAGTCCGAGGCGGATGCCGGAGGGCTTAGAAGGGAAGCGGCGGATGGACTCACAGCGGCCCAGAGGAACCAGAGAGCAGCAGCGAGGAGGTTCAAGCCCCACAGCAAGGACAAGAGGAGCAGCTCGGCTCTCTAGAAGAACACATGCTGGTTCTTCAGCTGTGCACAGATCTAAGCTGCGCACCTCCGGATGGACTTCACAGCAGGGTCTGATGGAAGTTCCTTCAGTTATTGCAAAAGAAATTTCCCCCACAGATGTAAATTATTGTAATCTATATGGCAATAAAATACAATTCAAGTTTGAAACATGATTCTAATTGGAGAACTGTATAATTGTGTGGTGAACTTTATTTTTATTTGAATATAGTGCCAAGTATTACAATTTGGATTATAGTATTACAAGGTCACTGTTACAAGGTATTATGTTTCTGTTTACGCTTGTTGTGACGGATGAACTAAGCTGTTGGATCACTTTCTAAATAATCTTTTCAGAGAGAAAAATAAATAATAAAAATGAGAGGAATGAAAAAGAAAAGAGACGTTCACCTTGAGAGGATAATAATAGAGATGTCTGGTTTTTAGGTTTAGTAAAACAGAAAATAGAGAGAAAAACTTGGTCATGTCTTCGTTATTGACTTGGGTAATTGAGAACTCGCTTTAATGGGTTTTCTGTTTCGGGGCAAAAGAAAGAAATTAGTAAAAAGAAGAAAATCTTGATTTCAGGGAGTTCTAGCTGCTCATGAAAGAAGTCCAGAGACACCGACACAATAGTAACTAAGGCTACTTAATCAAATAAAATGTATTTATTTGTTCATCTACTATGTACAATGATCTAACGGTCCACAAATCCGTCCAGCAGGTGGCAGTAATACACCCGTGAGCCAGTTAGCCAACCAATCGCAAATAAGAGTATCATACGTCACATCCGGTCTCGGGTAGTTTTGGAGAACACCGGGCGGCAAAGAGTTACTTATTGGATTTTTTGAGACAACGAAGGTGAGGCAGCTAGTCGCTAATTCAACTTAAACAACTGTTCGAATGCGTTTTGTATCTACATTGTGCAGCAAATAAGTACTTTTAATGTTGTCACGTTGTGCCTGTTACGTTAACTTTCGGGTTTCTGTCTTGAGGAAAGCCAGGAAGCTTTTAAACGACAGTTGTTTTAAACGAAAACAACTGTGGTTTGGTCTGTTTTTTTGTTTTGTTTTTTAGAAAGTTAACGCCTGTTTATTCGGTTTTATAACAAAGACACGGCATGTCTCCTCTTCCTGAAATGTCCTGTAACATGCTGTTGACACGTTCCCCCAACCTGCCAGACATTGTTTGATGGGTACAGCGGTGGACACTGGAGAAGTCATCATCATCCTCAGTGACGATGAAGATGCCGAAGAGAACATCTCGTGCAACGATCAGTCGGTTGTCATCGTGGAGGCGGAGGACGTGAAGAAGAGCGGTAACGGCTGTGTTCACCTCTTACACCCTGAGCAGGGGCCTGCACGTGCCGGACGTGATTGGTCATCTCCCCCCCCCCCCCTGTGTTTCAGACTGTGCTGTAGCTCCTGTTGCTGTAGATGAAGACCTGGTCATCACCTTCTCCCGCCGCGCGGAGGTCCTCCCTCACGCGCGATACGACTGTCCCGTACACGTCTTCACGTGAGTGAATCCCGACGCTGATCTCTCTCATCCTCGTTTTGTCTTCGTTCTCACCTCCCTCTCCTCCTCTTCGTCTCTCCTCTCCTCTCCTCTCGTCTCCTCTGCGATGCTCAGGGCGACGGATGAGATCGGTGCTCCTGCGGCCGGTAACCAGCTCATGTGTGATCAGTGCTTCTGCTACATCTGTGACAAGCTGGCGTCATTGGTGCGTGTGGACGTGTTTTTTTTTAATTACATACACAGAAAAAAAACGCACCGAAACGCCCACAACTTATTATAAAATCTTTACAGTTACAGCTGCTGCTGTTACTCTTACGAGCAGGAGATCCAAAGATTTATTTTGCAACAATGAAGCAGCTCTGGATAAACGTTTTATTTCTTTCTTGATGACCTTATCATGTCTTATTGTTATTCGCGTGTGTGTGTGTGTGTGTGTGTGTTCAGTGTCAAATGTGGTGTTGCAGCGGACTTTGTCACTGCAACAGCCACAAGAGGAGCGACTTTTGGAACAACCTCAGAAACAGCTTGCTGCTGGGAGGACTCCAGCGCTTCAACCTGACGCTGTCGGAATTGGACTCTCACCTCCGGCATGCCGGTACTTTCGCCCGTGTTTTTGAAAAATGGTTTTCTGGTTGTTACTGCGCCTTATTTGGCTGGCTGTGTCTTCCTCCTGTGCAGAGACGATGCTGCAGAGCTTCAAACTGAGGCTCTCTGCAAAGTTCGCATCCTTCTTGAGAGGAGAGGAGCACGGCTCGAGCGACTCGAACCCAAAAGGCCTCGTCTTCAAGTGAGTGACAGGAAAGTCATTAGGATGTTATCCTCTTTAATGTCTGCGACAGATGCACATCCCATACCGTGCAATTAATAACGCAAACATTACAGACCTGAAAACTCCCAAAACGTTATTTAAAAGCGCCGTATTTAGAATGGGTTTTTTTTTGTTTTGCAGCTACACACCCGTGTACGAGTTCGTGTCGTCGTTCCTGAACGAAGCCGACAAGCAGGAGGGCAGAGCTGCAGCCGTCCTCCGACTGGGAGCCGCTGAGGTCTTCATTCGACATTTTCAAGTCTCGGGGTACACACGCACACGCACACGCACACACGGCATGGGTAGCATTTCATGATCATCTCATCAGCTTTTATGCTCCCTGTGCTTTTGATTCTCTACAGGTGTTACATCTCACACTCTCCTACTGCCAATGCTGTTCAAGCCAGACTGGTGTTACTGCAGAGGTACACACACACACACCCACACACACTGTCTCAAATCAATTCATTTGGATATTTACCTCTCGTTTGTTTTCGCAGGGTAATAGCGTCCGTGCAGAGACAGATGGTGATGAGCAGTTTGTCCCCGCAGTTCATCCAGAAATTGCAGGAATTTTACCAGAATTTATTTTTCCCTCCTGAGCTGAAGAACATGAAGAGCAGGTATGTGTGTGCGTGCATATGCGTGTATGTGGGTCTATATGCACGTGTGTGTGTTACTCTAACTGTGTGCGTGCACCTCAGCCTGTGTGTCCGTCCCTGGGACGACGTCCTGCTAGTGTCCGTGCTGAAGGGGCAAAACGTGTCGGGGTGCCGCAGAGACAAAGGCAAGAAGGACCTCCTGATAGAACAGATCTCTGTGGTTCTGTTGAGGACGGAGCTTCTGCAGCAGCAGCACAGGTACACAACGGACACACACACACACACACACACTCACACGCTGGCCTCTCACAGCTAATCTATGTCCTTCGCTGTCTGCAGGTACAGAGAGCTGTGTCGCTACCTACGAGTCGTCGAGAGCGACGATTCCACACTGTGAGTGTTGTGAATCAACTCTGAAAATGAACAGAATGTATTTCCTGGAAAAAAGATCAAATATCCATTCAATAATAATTAACAATCACATATGTATATATTCATAACGTGAATGTTTTGTTCCTCCGCTAGTCTCCAGCAGGTCCGTGACCTCGTCCCGTTCTTCTTCTGCATGGACGGGTCCATCGCGGGCGGCCTGCACAGCCTCTTCCCCACGGTGAACGCCCCCGCCGCGCGCCTCACCCCGCAACTCTTCCTCTTCTACCTCCGCGTCTTCACGACGGCGACGGCGCCGCCGACGGCCGCGGTGATGACGGTCAGCGGGTCGCCGCGGGTCTGCTTGTCCGACGCGCCGTGGCAGCCGATGAAAGGTCAGACGCCCGCGCGATGAACAGGAATTCAGATTGAGAAGAAGAAGAAATGTCTTCCTGTTTCAAACGGTCTTCTCTGCAGACGCGGTTCCTCTTCAGGACGTGGTGGTAGTGAGGTTTGCTCTCCGGGTGCAGAGGTGCTGCCCGGCCGTCTTCGCCGACGTGAGTCCACACATGAGAGCATCAGCATGAAATCTTCCCTTTAAAAAAACAACAACAACAACAACATTTCAAATAGATAATAGTCTGAATGCACGCCGGCTCTGAGCATTAATGTGCTGTAGAAACAGGTTGTTTTTGTTTTTGCTTCTGATTCAGTCTCAGTGTTGGATCAGTTTACTACAAATCGTCAACCCACCCACCGCCATCCCAGAACCGCCATTCAAGTTTCTACACGTATGTGTGTCTCTTTTTTTTCTTCAAATCATTTTCTATTGGTTCTTCGCCGAGTGTTTGTTTCACGTTCTGTGCATCCTGCCTCTCGCCACAGGAAGCGAAGGACGTCGTGAGTTCGATACTGCTCGACCAGCACGGCTCCAACGTACAGATCCCGCGTTTTTTCCAGGAGGTGCGCACGTCGCCGTGGGCACGCGTGCACGTGGGTGTTGCGCGCAGCGGGTAGTGAACGTGTTGTGTGTTTCCAGGCGTACCCGGCTCAGGCTCTGCTGCTGTTGGTGACGGGGGCGTTGGCTCAGAGGATCCTGGGCGCCGCCCTGAGTCCGGCCCTCCCTGTGCTCAACGCGTTCAAGGTCGGCAGACGTTTTAGAGAGAGAGGTTCCTGTTCACAAGCTCCGCCTCCCTCCTCGTCACGGAACGTCTCTCTTGTCTCGCAGGGTAACTTGTGGGCTCTCGGGTGGCTGCGGGACAGCGTGTCCTCGAGCCCGGAACGCCTCCGGTCCTTCTCACAGGAGCTGTCACGGGAGGCGGGAGCCACGACAGGTGTGTGGACGTCTTTCCAATGACAATGAAAACCTTTCTTCTTTTTTTTTATCTGTACTCTTGCAAAGGTGTTTGAGTTCTTGCCAACGAAAAGAGGAAAAAGTTACTTGCACTCGCTGGCGACGCCTGCCGGCGGCGTGGAGTAACTGCAGCTCGGCCTCGACTCAAAGGACTGTCACCGGACCTGCAACAATTTCATTTTTTATTCATTTTTTTTTAGCGCATCGTTCGCTACTGAAGCTGTACTCGAGGTAGACGTGCCGCTTTGGCTTTTTAATGGTTGTAACAATGAATAAAGCTTCAGGGAAACGGCGCGGCTCCTTCATGTCCTTGCCTCAATCACCGGGCGAACGGGTGGTTCGCTTCTACACGTCGACCGGTGGCCTTTTAGCTTTTCTCTCTTTTAACCCGTCTTCACTAGTGAATCGCTTGGATGTGTCTCGGGAAGTCTTTCAGGAGACGTTTACGCGCACAGCCACCGAACGTTCTGTTTGTGTCTCTGTCTCTGTCTATAATATTTTACGCTTCCTTCACTCCTATGCACCCGCTGCGTCTTCCACAGAGATCCGGGACCAGTGAGTGTGATTTAATTCATTCAACAAACAAAAAAAAGACATAAAAGAAACCTCATTTTTTATTTTTCTTTGCTAGCTTTTTTTCCGTGACGTCTCCTGACCGGCTGTGAGTCGCTGTCACATGATGCGATGCCTCACAGGGTCTTCAGTGTTGTGCTGTTGGCCTAACGCTCTGCGCCTCCTCCTCCTCCTCCTCGTGCTGGCAGTCCAGCGGCTCTTAAACTCTCCTGAGTATCGGCCGTCATCAGCTGTTTCATCCACTTTTTAATTTTTTACGAAAGGTCTGGAGCGTTGTTCTTTTTTTTTTTTTTTTTTCTCCCCTTGTGTTGCCGTTTACATTTTGAACTATGAATTCTTAGTATTTGCCACTAAAAACGCATCATGTGAAACCTCGAGGACGTACAAATGTGTAGAATGCATCGTTTGTCTTTCACATGACCGCCGCCAGCTGCTAAAGGTGCAACTTATGGATATGTTTTTAGTTTTTACTTGTGGTTTGAGCTCTGATGGGGTCAAAGGTCGGGACTCTGCATGTTTGGAAAGTCTGCCAGTTGGATTAAATCGTAAAAGGACAGAAACGGGAAAATAATTTTTAATTCCACCTGACGCACTTTCACGTTTCACATCTCTGCATCCACTTTAGATTTAATCTGGTTAACTGCCCGAGCACGCACGCGCACACACACACACCACATATCTGCCACGAGCAGTGTTATGGATGAGCCTTTAAACGATTGTGTTCAGCACCAATATAATTGGTTTAAATCACTTTTGAATATCATCACGCCTCGTCTTCTTGGACCCGTCGATGAAATGAATGTTTGTCCGGTTGTTGCAGCAAGTCTCAGATGTTCCTTCTGTCTCCTTATTTTGTCATTTTTCTAACATAAATGTTGATATCAAACCCTTTTATTTTCATGTCTTTTCTGCACTGTGGAAGCGATTCTCTTCATGTCCGTATTTCAATTTAATTTATTTTTCTAGAGAAGCTGTTTCCCAACAACATCTTCACTTCTTCCTCCAATAATTAAAGCTGATTCTTTTCCCCTCGTACGTAGATTTCAATAAGCAAAGCCTCTGCGTGTTCGAGAAGCGAAAACGGCTTTGTGGGGCTTTTTAACTTAATAAATAAAAGTTTATAGATTAGTCGACTTACTAACATCTAATTGGGATTAATCGGGTCTCCTCTTCATCCCTCAGGGCTGATTCTCTCGCTGACTCGTGGCTCCGTTCACACAAAACAACACGTGACTGTAAATGTTGCATCTCTGTTTTCATATTAAATTTAAAGCCTCCTCATAAAAGTATAACCGTTTTTATCCTTCGGGTGTTTGCAGCCGGGTCGGATTCCAGACTGACAGAATGTAGCGGGACAGACTGCGATGAAGGGACATCATCATCATCATCTTCATTACTTTCATTATTAATTCCATAATAACAGACACTTTATGTTGCTTGGTTCTTTGACTTAAGTTTACTTTAATGACTTCACTGTTGATATCAAACACTTTAAATGTAATTTTTCTGTTGAATATATTCTTTTGTTACAAATTCTCATAAAAAGCAATCATGTGATTTAGTTAATAAATAAAAATACATATTCATGTTTTTCTTTTGTTGCATATGGTTCCTAATGTAAAAGATACGATTTTATTTTTGTGTACATGTATATTAAAGACTTTTTTTGTGACACTGTGTGGTGTCTTTGTGTAAGTTCTTTTCAAACGTTATTAATGCTTTTCTATGACGTCCACACGGCTTCTTTTTTACGGCGTTTTTTCACTCTAATATGACGTTTTGAAAATGTACTACACCTTTTTTAATACATTTTTATAGGACATTCATTTTTACAAACTTGTTTTCTACTATTGCATCAGTTATTTCAGCGAGTCCCATAACATGACCATAGTACCTTTTTAAGACAACTATGCCCTTTAAAAAAAAAGAAAATTATGTATCATATGTTTTCATAACTTTTACTATTTTTGACTACAGGCAAATAAATGGAAGAGTGACTTCATACTTTCAAGCGTTTTTTATGTTGCTCAATTTAAAAGTCAAGTAAATACACGTTAAAATTGGCTCATATTTGCATCAATCAATCAGATTAATGAAATTAAATTTAACAATAACCAGAAGGAAGTAGTTTGCTACAGTTTAACTTCTTCAATAAACTTCTTTCTGTGTATAAATACCAGGACCTGCAAATTACAGCAGCAGCACTTTGCTGGCTGAACAGTATTCTCACGTCAGTAACAGTCGTCTTCATTTAAAAAGGACGCAAAAAGTACTTCCTTGACGGAGCCTTTTATGTCCAGTGATGCAAACACATTAAAACATAAATCCGTATAAGTCGTGCAAACACACTCACGCTGCCGGTTCCTCCGCGTCTTCATGAACATTCTCCACGGAGGGTCAGAAGGTCTTCGTCCATCCGCCGTCACGCCGCCTGCGTGTTTCTGTGCAGGTGCACCGAGCTGTACGAGACGCTCAACGCCGGCGGCCCACGTCCCGCGTGGCGCCGTGCGATGAGGTCACACAGGAAACGCATCACTCTCGAATCATTCTCACTGCTACAAGTCGCCAGTGCGGGCGGGACGTCCCGCTCCGAGGTCCCGGCTCCCGCGGCGGCGGCGTCGGGCCCGCGGAAGGCGTGGAGCAGGGCCCGATTGACCAGCGCGGTCAGGCAGCTCTCCAGGTGCAGCAGGTAGGTGGCGCCGCGGTTGAAGCCGCCGCGAGGGTCCGCCAGCCTGCCGACGAGGCAGCCGGAGTACGATGGAGCGAGCAGCGTCCTCTGGTCCAGGTCCAACAGCGCCAGGTAGCGGCCGTAGCGGGTCAGGGAGCGAAGGACGCCGGCCGAAGAGCCCGAGGGCGACCTGAGGACACGAGGAGAGGGTGACAGTGATGAAAGGCATCCGAGGCGCGGCGGCGTGCCGTGTCTCGTGGCGTACCTGTGTATTCCGATGAGTCTCCAGGTGAGCAGGTCGCTCAGCTGCAGCGGCGCGCTCAGACACGGCATGATGGCGGCGCCGTCGGGCCCGGGGGCGGGCAGGAAGAGACCGAGCGCCTCCACCAGCTTCCTCACGGAGCCCTCGTCTCCGCCGACGACCACCAGCGGCCGGCCGCTCAGCAGGCAGAACACGGCGTGCTGGGAGAAGGAGTTCTGTTTGAGGAACCGCAGGGCTCTGAGTCCCGCCTTCCTCCTCCTCCTCCTCCTCTGGTCCGAGCGGGCGCCGCCGTGGGCCGCCCGGGGGTTAGACAGCGGGTCGTGGGAGCCGGTGACGCTGGCGCAGTCTGACCCCTCGTCGATGCTCAGCAGCCGGAGAGGAGCGCCGGGCGGAGGCGGGCGGTCGGCCTCGGCAACGGGGGCACTGAAGTGCACGTGGAGGTCGGGCGCGTGCAGCGGCTTGGACGTCTTCTCAGGACTTCTGTGTTCTTGTCCTTCATTGGTCGCCCAGCGTCCGATGGCCTCCGCCTTCTTTATTGTAACGGGTTCTTGCTTGAAGGCCTCTTCTCCGTCCTCCTCCTCCTCCTTTCCGAGGACGCCGGCGGATCGGCGCGCTCCGTCCTCCTCCTCGCGCCCCATGCTGTTGCTCAGAAGCCGGGGCTCCGCCTCCTCCTCCGTGATGGCGGTGAGGTCGTCGGGAAAGATGGACTCGGTGGTGCTCAGCACCTCGATGCTGTCCTCGCTGTCGGCTCGCCTGGCGTACGTCCGCGGGCTCCGGACGGCGGAATCCGCCGCGGCTCGCCGGTGAGCGGCGTCCGTCGACCCGGCTTGTGTTTCTGTTTGAAGAGAGAACGCGTCACTACTGCAGCTCCTTTGATCTGTGGATCGCCTCCTTATTATTAATCATTTAATCATCATAAGCCTGAATGTACAACTATATGAAGGTCGGATCATTCTGTGGAATAGTGTTGGTACCTGCGGCGTCGGACCCGCGCTGCGTGCGGTAGGACCTCTCGGTCCCGAGCACTTCGATGCTGTCGCCGCTGCTCGCGCTCCCCGTCATCTCCGGGGCAACGGGGGGGTCAGGGGTCGCTCGCCCCGCCTCCAGTTTGATGGGGATCTCCTCCACGCAGGAGCAGATAGACTCCGGGCCCGTCGGCTCCGATTGAAGGGCACCGATCTCCCTCGACCTCTGCAGCTCCACCTCGCCGCTCTCTCTTCCCTCCTCCTCTTCCTCTTCCTCGTCCTCCTCCCCGTCTCCTTCCTCCGGCCTCCACAACTCAAACAGGAAGTTGGTGAGCGTGACCCTCCTGGCCATTGGCCGCGTGGCGCGGCTGGTCCGCAGCACGCTTGTGTCGCCGCGCAGGCGGCGCTCTGCGTCGGCGAGCTGCTCCTTCATCAGCGTCAGGAAGTAGTCGTTGCAGAGCTCCTCCAGGGGCTTCAGGCGGCGCTCGGACCTGCAGGCGGAGGCGGAGGCGGAGGAGGAGGAGGTGGAGGGGGGGCGGCAGCGCTCCGGGGCCAACAGCGCCGCCGGGTCGGTGCGGGAGTCGGCGGGGTCGTAAGGCAGGAAGTCGGGCCGTTTCAGCTTCCTGTTTGGGTAGGAAGTGACCTGGCGCAGGAGATCTCCATGCTGTGCGATGGAACGCTCCACGGCGTCGAGCTTGTCGGCCTTTTCTGCCTCCTGCGCGAAGCCGCCGGGCGCCATCGGAGCTTCGGCCTCCTGCAGCAGAGTCGACCGTGTGTACCTGCAACCGCCAGAGTTCAATCATACTTCTTTTTTAACAATTTTGACTTTCCCACCTTCTGTCACCTGTACATCTCCAAAAAGGTCTCCTCAGAGGTCCAGAAGATGTACTGTACGTTTGTGTAATTTACTCGAGTAAAGACAATTTATTCCAAATTAAAATAAGTGAATCAATGGATATAGTTATGGTTTTGTATAAAGCAGGTATTTTCATTTTTTACTCATATATATATTGATATCTCTGGACTTTTCTGTGGACTTTTTTTAAAGTTTCAAACCTGAAGACAATAAAAAACCTGTCCCTTGTGGTGACACGCCCCCTCTCAGTTGAAGCCACGCCCCCTGCGCAGATTTATTTAAATGGTTAAATATCGTCGCTTACTCGAGCTCCTGCAGTCTCCTCTGCAGCTCCCCGGAAAACGCCTGCCGGTTCCCCGTCTTCAGGCTTTCGGAGGCCTTGGCGAAGCCGCTCGACAGCTCGCAGAAGTTCTCCGTCAGCTTCTCCTGGTCCGAGCACACGTACGCCATGCAGAAGGGACGCACCATCCCCCGGGCCTCCAGGTCGTACAGGGTCACGTGGTGCACGTAGGCGAAGGCGTCCTCCGCCGAGTCTCCCAGCACCACTTTGGAGTCCTCGCTGAAGTTGAGGCGCGGCCCGGACGAGGCGGCGACCGCCTGGCAGGGGCCGGACGCCTGGTAGTCCACGGACATGATGCGGACGGAGAAGTGGTTGAGGTCGAACGACCCGATGACCCCGGGGTCGTCCGGTATCGTCAGCACGGGTCTGGGTCCCACCTGGAATCAGAGAATGGAAAACCCCCAAAAGAGACTCCAACGTTTAGTCACCTTTCTCCTTTGAGACTTGTATTTGTTTTAAGTCCTGTATCGCTTCTGCTTTGCGTGACTGACTCATCTTCTGAAGATGCAACGGGTTCTCAGGTCTTTCCATCGTTTGAGTTCTCACAAAATACATTCAGATTACAATCGGCGTTACTGAAACTAACTTAAAACTCATACAATTAAAAAATAGATAGAAAATAGTCCTATTCCATGTTTCCTTTTTAAAAAGTAGTTACTTTGCTACGACCAAATGACTAATGAATATCATTGAAGGTTACGTTTACACTGTAAAATTGATTCCACACCTTATATTGCATAACTGTTGTTGTACCTCATGATATTCTTTACTTTGTCATTTGGCTCATTTCATACTTTAACACCTTTAATGTAATTATCGCTCGCATATCTCCATCGGGTCTGTTGTGGTGCAGTGACACATTTTGTTTACCACTTGTTCATAAGTGTTTTCGTTTCTCTCTAAATCCAACTTTCAAAATTAAGAAACACGCACGCGCGCGCGCCCGCACGCTCAAACACACACACACACACACACCTGCTCTGAGAACTCCGCCACCAGGATGAAGTCTCTGTGAAACAGCGCGGCGGAGGTCCAGGGGTTGGACGGAGGCAACCGGGGGACGGAGAGCTCTTCCGGTAGACCCCCCTGGTCCTCCTCCCCTTCCCCGAACCCCTCCGTCCCGGTGAAGGCCAGCAGGTCCGGTGACCCGATCATCTTCGGGCCGTAATTAAAGGGGTGCGGGGGTCAACCGATGGAGGCCCGGTGCGGCTTGTCCCCCCCTCCCCCCCTCACCCGCCGCGGCTCACCCTTCCGTCGGTGAGTCAGCTGTTCACACGGGACTCGCCACGCAGTCCCCGGTGTGAAAAAGTACCTAGAAGCGGCCTTCGGGTCCCCCGGTGAGCAGCGGGCGTTTTCAGGAACCGACCCGAGAGAGAAGAACTGGAGAAGTGAAACAGAGTCACATGGTGAAGCAGACTTCACTGCGCGTTCTCGTGGCGGGCTGACGTGACGTCGTACCTCCCGCCCCCCCCCCCCCCCCCCCCCATCCCGCCCTCCACCGGGCCGCCCGGGGGCCTCGGTGTCCTCCGTCGCTCCTTTTCCGTTGCGAAATCCGCGCCCCATCGAGGTCCCGAGTCACCCCCTGCGAGACTTCCGGTCAACCGTTTCAAAATAAAATACTTTGGGGTTTTTTTTGGACAGGCACTGTAAAGTATATTGATACAACCAGCGCATCTTTGGATAAAAGCGTCAGCTAAACGACATGTAATGTAAATATTGGTACATTCGTAGGATAGCAGATCAGCAGCTTTAGAAACCAGTGGAACTTCTTATCAATGCCACTTAAAGTTGCTATCAAACAATGAAGACATGCGTGTGTGTGTTTTGTAAATGTAAATGACCAGTGTAAGGATTTAGCTGCATTTACTGGTAGAAAATCAATAACAAATACGCAAATATGGTAGAACAAAAACCTTAACATGCAATGAAATATTGATAACACCAGCCTGACGCTTGTCTTAGCGACGCTCCATTTAGAAAGTTAGGGCAGAAACATTTCAGAGCAACAGAGGAGGAATAAAAACAAATACTCATTTTTATTTGCAGTGTGCTCATTCACAGAAAATGTCAGCAAGAAATAGTCCCAACATTCATACACTATTTAAAACCAACAGCATTCAATTACTAAACAACTTTATTTATCATTTAAAGGGTTAGTTAACCCAGGTAAGAGGCAACCAACTGAGCAGCAAACAAAACACTGCACACAAATATGACAGTATGACAGTATGACAAAATATACCCTTTGCTTTAAATAAGTTACAGACGGGCTTTGTAAATGCATTAAAACCTGTTATAAGCAGGTCATAGTTACATTATATTGAAGTAAAAATAGTAAAAATAATGCAGAGTTGGTATTCTGAGGACACGCCGCCGAGTCCCTGTGAAACCGCTGCATTCATTCAAACTCCACGGCCGACTTCGGTGGCTGGTTTTGTGAGAACCTGTTGGATGAACACTTCCTCGTCGCCTTTCCTCTAATCGTCTCTCCTCGTCCGGCGAGGCGCATGCAGCCATTTTGTAATTCCAACAGTATTGTTTAAAACCAACACAGGAGGGAGGAGCTGAACAAGGCGAGGACGCGCTGGTCAGAGCACAACGTCTTTGTCTTCAACCGAGCCTTTCGACTTCTCCAAGATTATTAATTTGATCCGTGTGCGTCAGAGCTTGGAAGACGCTGCGCTGTGCACACAGTTTATATGAGCAGTATTTCAGGCTCCGACACGGCGCAGTACAGCATGAAACCCATGCGGTCCACCTGGTCCTCCGACAAGCCGCTCAGCAGGTTGACGGCTGGCTTGAAGTAACTGTGCAACGCCCCTTGTTCCAGGAAGCCGATCAGCTCGGCGACGCACTGCCGGAACCGGACGTGCAGGCTGACCTCGGACCAGTCGCTCTCGCCGTCGCTGAGGTGCAGGATGAGGTTGGCCAACGGGGCGGCGCCGAGCGGCCGCAGGGAAGGGTTCAGTCTGCACACCGCCTTGAGGATCTTGAGCGCGAGCCGGCGGCGCCCGCCGTCGGCAGCGTCGAGCTGCGTCAGTCGGCGATTCTCCCACGGGTAGAGGGACAGGTGCCAGGCGTTGACCCAGGGAGCGGTGAGCTCCGGCTGGGCGGTCAGAACCACGTCCTCCTCCGTCAGCACAGGCAGCATGGAGAGGAACACGGGCGGCTCGCTGCCCTCTGGCCCGTCTTCATTCCCGGGACTGGAGGAACGCGACGGGACAGAAGTCCATCAGGAGAGAGCGGACACACAAACACAGTTCATCAGCTTCTTTGTTGTCGCCAACAAAACCCAAAGAACGTGCTGACATTCACGCAGTTGGGAGAGAACTTTGGCTTTCTGGGCTTTCTGCCAGAAGGAGTTTATTTAAGCCCAAAACATGAGCTCCTCCCAAGCCCAACCATGTAGGCTTGTTGCCTAATCTTAGGGAGTGTGCACTGTTTTCACTACACAGTGTTTTGAGCCATTGTTTATATACACAACCTTTTTATTCAAGCATCCCTGCTATACAGGGGATTGGAAGGACTTTTATTTAGTTGCCTTCTTGATAATCAAACACGTCAGACTGCAGGGAAGGCTGTAGCACTCACTTTACATTTTAGCTACTGAGACCTGACCGGCTTAAAAAAGGGTTTCCGACATTTGTTGAATCAAGAGTCATTACTTCCTTCTAAACGGCAAACATTTGGGTTAACTATTAAAACCAAGCTTTTGTAATTGAACGTCAGCATAACAACAGCAATAAAAAGCACGGCCTCGCGTACCCGATCTCCAGCCTCAGGTCCGGTCCTCCCAGCACAGGTCTGACCCGACAGTCCAGAGTGCTGCTGATGGACAGCCAGTTCACGCTTTCCATGACCGCCTTACTAAACATGTTCACGACCTGCTTCTGCAGACAGGTACCCGCCCACCAGGTACCTACAGGACACACAGACAGGATGGTTCGCTCAAAGGCAAGGCCCATACTGCCGCCTCAATCGGAATGACAAAGGCTGATTTAAAAAAAAGAGAATCACTTTTCAGGAAGTAAATTGCCAAGAATTATTTGATTCTAGTTTGTCATTGGCATTATGTGTTGCTTTTTCATATATCATTGTATGCAGAATATTTGGAAAAACTTATATATATATAAGTTATATATATTATAGAAAACGATCTGACAATAACACAATTGTTGCAAAAAATCAGTAAAAATATAATAGTTACACCAACAGGCCTGATATATTTGAATAGAAAGACACTTAAAAAGTGCAGACCGCTTTAAGAATTACAAATATTTGTGTTGTCACTGTATCGTCACCTGTCCCAGTAGCTGAGTCCTCTGGGGAAATACTCCAGATTGACCCGTCGGATCATCCAGTGCAGCGGGTGCGTGAGCAGCGTCTCCTCTCCGGGGATGAGACGCCACAGAGAGGCTTCCAGCTGCAGCGGCACCAGCAGACAAGCGTGGTCGGCACTGACCACCTGGACACACGCGGAGGGAAACCCGGCTGTTATCCAGCCTGCACATCAGGCTCGCCAGCCAGGAAAGATGGAGCGAGCGTACCTGCAGGTCATCCAGCAGAGAGCCTCCGAGGCTCATCTCCCCCAGGGGCATGTCGGGGACGCGGCTGTGCAGGAAGCCTTGGATCTCGGCGCAGAGGTCCACGGCCAGAGCCTGAGCCCTCAGCACCTCGTCTGGATGCAGGGCCGCCCGCGTGTGGTAGTACTGCTGCAGGCGCTCCTACGCACAATTCACACAGTTCATGTGCTACGTCCGTACTGGGATGGAAAACGTGACGGTAACCAAACGGTTGGGATGTCGTGACACTTCCGCCGGGAACTCTTGAGTTAAAAGGCGTTTAGTGCCTCGATTGGAGCGCCTTTAGCTTCTGTACCGCAGGGTAACAGAATACTTTAAAAGGAAATATTTTGTTCAAATAAAAATCTCCACACAAACCTCCATTGTCCTAAAAGTTGCTGATTGATTGATGGATGGATGTTATACTGTTATTGGTTGAAAATGATGATTTTCTGTGTTAAAGGACTGCCAGCTAACTCCCGAGGAACAATGCTGTGTGTATTCTATTGTAAAGACTAAAAAAAATACAGCATAACCAAGAAAAAGCATATTAAAGCCCCATGAGAGGAAACCGTAGACGCTGCCGTAGATAAACACACCACTGATGCTATTCTGGTACCATTTCAGAAACAAAGCATTAAAAATATACGTATTGTTGTTTTTTTAACAGTACACTTCCCGGTATTCATTTTAACAAGCATTGTTCCTGCGGTTCTGGACAGTGAATTAAGATGTGCAACTATTCAAAAAAGATAACATTTGCATAAGCTTTCTCTAAAGTCAAATCCCATTGCTGCAAATCCCTTCTTATGTCCAGTCGTGCGTTTGCAGCTGCTCTGCTAACATTTACTGAACAAATTTGTTTCATGCAGCTCATAAAGAAGCACCCACAACGTTTCTGCTCATGTGGGCGTCCTGCACAAACTAACTCAAAGCTGTTTTCATGCTCGTTTGACTTCCAACAAACAGTCAGTGCACAAGCACAACCAGTGCTGTGATTACGCAGAGCTCTGCGCAGCCTAAGCAAAATCCCCTGAGCACTGTGCTTAAAAAAAATAAAAAATTAAAAATAAAAAAAAAATTAAAACATTACACACGCATAAAAAATAAAAATAAAAAAAAAAAGAGTCCATCTCTTGCAGGAGCTTCGGCCGAATGCGCAACGTATGCCTGCAAAGGCCACGAGGCCCAAATGTCAGGTCGTACCTGCAAACTGAGCGCACACAGCTGGAGCCTCTTTGGCTTTGACGCGGGTTTGGGTGGCACCTCCGGAGAGGACGTCTGAGGTTGTTGCAAAAGTTCAGCTGATCGAGAAAGAGATCAAAACCGCTGTCAAATAATGCCCAGAATGATAATTCGAGCACTCACCCAAAAATGCACACCTCAATGCATTTGTGATGTTTCTGTGTGTCTGACTTGCCTTCCGTCCGCCAGCATGCAGCACGTACCTTTCTGCTGCCCGGCGGCCTCGCCGACGGGCTTCACGCCCTCCGAGCCCTTCTGGAGCAGTGAGGGAGACGCAGAGACCGAACTCATCTCCTCCCAGCTCTCAGACATCTTCCGCTTCACCTCCTCATCCTCATCCTCGGCCGCACGGCCCGCGCGCTCTATCAGCTAAACACAAACAGTGGGTGTCACAGCCGGCCGCCGCTGCCTGACCGGCAGAACCCGCACTCAGACTGGAGGTTTACATTCATTCCAGTAAGAAAACTAGAAAACAAAAACAAAGGCCTTAGCGTTTTGCCCGCTTCAGTTCAGTTCATTCCAGAGTCAAGTGGCAAACGGCAATCAATTCAACACACGATTCTCCAATTGATACAACCCATTTGTAGTACCACTAATGAGTAGTTGTATCATGCAACAGGTGAGGAAATAGCTGGCGGATTAACGGCCCACTGATCCGATACAACTCAGTGCTTTAAACATTCATGGGGGCCGCAGGGCTATACGGCACTTTCTTTGGCCAGGTTGAAATCTTTGCAGTGAAGAAGGTCTCCAAAATCAGAGGCGTGTCTACGAATGACGCACTGATATGGTACCAGCAGTCTGGTGAGGGGAAGAAAAAAAAAAAACTCACCCGTTTCACCGCCAGTGTAGCAATTCCGAGCACGGCAGCCCCACCGAGTCCCAGGACCAGATGGGCATTTGACAGCAGGAAATCAATCACCACGGCGATGCCCTCCTCTCCTCGCCTCCGGCTGCCCTGGAAGTTCATGGCTTCCCCTTTTTGTTGTTAGCCTGGGGAAGCAGAATGCATAAGATAAATTACAGTAAGTAGGAGAATAATAAGCCTTATGTTTCAGGAAGAGGGAAACTTGACTCCTGCTGGAGCAGTCTCTAGAAATCCGCAGCTGAACTTCCACATGGATGTCAAGAAGTCAGAATAACCCAAGAGGCGAACTAATGGCATATCCAGCACCATAACATTTTAAGATGAACTGACAGGTTAAAAAGCAAACTACAAATCTGGATGAACGGCCGTAGAAACAAGCAAATGCAGATGAATAACTGGCACAAAATCATCCATCCCAAAAAGCTGAAGGGAAACCCATTTCTCCATTTCACCATAGTCTCCGAGTTTTCACCTGCGTCTCTAGTTCTCATTTATGTATGTGGATCAATCGAGTATTAATTATCATTAATAATATATTTGTTATCTTAAGAAAATAGCATCCTTCTCCCCCTCCTTATTATAGAACTAGTTAACATAAAACAAAACTAGGAAACCAAAGAGTTGGCTGCCGTTTTTGACCCTGATACAACTATTCTTTAAGTTTGATACAAAACATGAAGGCGTACGCTGTGCTTATCACGATTAGCTCCAGAGGCCTGACATTGAGAAACAGCCACAGGACACAACTCGCTCCCTTTCTGCCAGAAGGACCCCGGCTCTATTTAAAGGCCCCGGGCCCGAGTCGTACCAGCTGGGTCAAATATACAACAGCATTCCTGGTCAGGTCACTTTTCTGTTTAACGTCAGCAGCACTGCAGTCAGACACTCCAGAGGACTCCTGACGTCAACAGGTCAAAAATAATAAATATGGAGAAACTGATAAAAAGCTTTTACCCAATGTGCCATATATAGTGCCGTACCATGTCAGTTTATTCACCTTATGAAATATAAATAATCCTTTAGTATTGAATTTGTGGCAAAGGCAACATCACATACCAGCAGCACGTGTTACGGTGAGTGACAGGAAAGGCAGCCTCTCCATATGGATAGGTAATGAAACGTTAGTAATAACAACAGTACTTTCTTTTGCCGTTTACAATAATGACCAAGTGCGGCAGCACTGCGAGGCACCACAGGTGAGCTAGTAACACACGTTGGGACACTGCACAGCATCATGGCGTTTCCTGAAGATCCTCAACGAAAGGATTCGTTAAACGTATCTTGCCGCATGTAGACTCGTGACTGCTGACATGTTCAGTTTAATGCATTCAAGTTATCATTCACCTTCATCAGTGAACATTACGGACAACGTCAACGAAGGATGCTAGCAACGTAGCAGTTATTAGTAACGCAGCCACACAACTTTGCGCACAATCGATTGAATAAGTTCAGCAGCATGACGATAGAGAGCAAACGGGTAAACGGCTGTCAACTCCGGGAAGCAGCTGACGTCCGTTAGTAAAGCTAATTGGCTAGCTAACTAGCTAACTTAGTTAGCCAGCGTTAGCAGTCAGTGACAGCCGTGTACCTCAAACAACTCAGAAGTACACTCACCACAATATAACAGTCCGAGTGCACACCATTCGCGATTTGATAATTTCCTATTTGAGATTATAAAAATCAAAAGCGCGTGTTACTTCTGTTGTCGGGTGTTACTTAAAGTGGACATGGCTAGCTATACCAGCTAGCGTTAGCTAGCCACTGCTGTGTTCTTCTTCTCTTCTTTAATTGCGGTTGGGAGCCGCTGAGCTCCGGAACTCCCAAAATGATTTATCAAGAAAATAAGTTCCATTTGGCATGAAAAGTTACTAATTAATTAATGAAATACTTCTAATGTATTTGTTATTTCTTTGTATTTGTTCCCCTTTTCCATTTCACATTTTGGATAAAATATTGAACTTTTTACATTTATTTTAGAGTTTAAAATCGGTTTATAAAATGTGATCTACTATTACAAATTAAGCTGCTAAAATGACATAACACAACAAATGTAACTGAACTCCACCAGGAAAAAATGTATAACAAAGCACCACTTACATATCAATACATTCATTATAATTATTTAGTAATGTTTTACTAAAACACCAACAGCTTATACTGAGTACTGTTCATTTTATAATGCAGTTTATGCAGTTTCTACTGGATTTTTTTAAAGTGAAGGAGGGTTTGAATATTTATTTGATCATTTAAACTAGCCTTTGTCACACAAACCTTTTGACAAACTACGCTTGTCGAATGTCAACAAGGAACTTTGAACTTCTTGTCTCAGAAAACATTTACAAAACGTGCTGCCCTTTGATTTCATTGCCAATTGATTCTGGTCTTTCTTCGTTTGAAGCATAATATATAGTGCAAAGTTATTATAATAGTTTAATAGCTAAAGTCAAATCTATTTATGCATTGGCTATTGGAAGACTTTATTCAACTTATTACATTTTAAAAAAAGAAAATGAATGAATGTTAGGCTGTTTCCTTTTGTTTGTAGTGATCTTTTTACATATTTTTTTATTGAATTATAAATCATTTGCTGGGAATATGATGGATGCATAATATACAAACTTATATACAGATTGGAGAAGTACAGAAAATGAATTACACAGATCCAAATTGGTTTTCCATTCCCACATATTATCCTAGAAATACAAAATAACATTAATCAATCAAATATTCTAAATCAAAAAACTGTTAGATTTTAATAAAGAGCTCTACTAACAGCAGGAAATCAAAAGTGGGCTACAAGATAGACAAAACATTGAATATGTCCGGAATAATACACAGTACATACTGTACTCATTTGACATAAGTGGACACTTCACACTTGAACCAAAAAGTATTTTGTTTAAAAGAAATGATGTTCTAAGTGAGAAGTCTCGAACATGATCCATTTATCAAGATCAGGACTTTGAGGGGTTCAGACAGAGTCAAGCCGGAGTCCCACAACGCGTGACGCACCTCGGACAAAATGTAAAACATGCAAAGCACAGAGGCACTCCTCAAATTCAGGATTTGTTTTGTGGGGCGGAGGGTTTCCTTTTGTTCTCTATGAGCAATCATAGTTACTGTTTTAACAAAGTAGACGGCGCAGAGTTTAGCGATATCCCCCGAAGTTGTGACTATCCGTTGATTCCCAGTGAAACGCCTGAGGAAGTGCTTCCGGGTAAGTCATCAATTGAAACATAAACCCAGACTCTCTGGCACCACGAGACTCTCCAAGTTGTTGTTCCTCCACCTGACCAGTGACACCCATGAAGCCGCCTCGCACGCTGCCGCTTAGCTTGAGGATCCTCTAGCAGACTTCTTAACTCTCAGAGTTCCGTTAACCATAACTAGAAAGTGGTTTCTCCTTTTGCCAAGCGGCTTATTTTTGTTTATGTGTAACTTCAGACCGACCCACCTGTGTCCCGGCTAAATATGGCCGACCGGGAGCCAGAAACGAATAGGGTGTTTACACCGATAGCCGACACTGACTCTCCTCTCGGGCCGCGTTTAGGCAGGCGGGGGGGGAGTGTTGTTCGGTCTCATCCAAATATCACCCGTGTAAATGAGGAAAAATTAGATTTAATACAGAACAGCAAAAGCAGGGCCTCCGTCACTTTACAAGGTATGCCACTTCAAACGGAAAGGCCAGGGTTTTCAATCACTCCCTCAAACGTCAGTTCAGCTGATGCGCCACATTGTATCCTCCACCAAGATGAGTCACACAGTAGAATGAAAGAACACAGAAAAGCATTTCTGCACATCTGCCTGCTGTTTGAATTGGAACAGCAGCAGAGAGGCCAACGCGAACTAAGATCGGGATGCGTGGTGAAAGGTAAGGCTCTGCAACGTGGGTGCCAAACAAAAATCAAATGTTTCTATCAGCATAAAGGCTATACAAAAGTATTGTACATTATAACAAGTTAGATTAGTGTTAGGTTTTTCTTTTGTACAAATCCATACATACATCTTTTTTTTTTCCTTTTCTTGTAGCCTGTACATCTTGGTTACAAAAATACATGCCATTTTGAAGTATCTATGGGTATAGAAACAATAAATGTTTACTTAAAAAGGTAACAACTAAGCCTGACTGGAGACTTTGCAGCAGAGCGTCGTCAGCCAAAAACAAAAACAAGCAACGCACACAAACGCATCCGGACTCAAATCAAAAACGCATGAGGACCGGCCTCCTCGTGCCAGACTAAAACAGGAGGGAGAGAATGACGGTGGATCGAAGCATGTTACAATATTGACATACATAAAAGATATATATATATATTCATGTGTATACATATGTGGCAGAGGCGGCCTCAGTGGCGTCTCGTTTTCACGTTGCGCCCTGAACTCTCGCGGTGCTTGTCGGAGTCGTCGCCGCGTCTCCCGTAGTTCTCGGAGGAGCTGATGCTGTGACGACGGTGGTGGGAAGAGTTCGACGGGCGTCTGTTCTCCTCTTTGTCCATCTCGAGCACCCGCGGCCTGGAGGAGGACAAACAAACAATCGGCGGGCTCGTTGTCATTTGAGCCCAGGTGGATGGTAATTAAATGTTCCTTATGGCTTCAGAGCAAAAACGCTTTAAAAACCAGAGAAAAGAGGGTTGTCTGTTCCTTCAAGAACTGCATCACTGATGGATTCTAAATTATTTGCCGGTTAAATTCTAAAGAAATGACATTTGTGGGCGCGCGTGACACTCGCCAACACTTCTCCGAGTGAATCCACGGATACTTTCTCAAATCAATTGCATCATTATTTAGCTTTATTAAAAGAGAAAATTCTGCTGGCACAAGTGTTGTGACAAGGTTAGGTCGACACTTCCACTTCCACTTATGCTGGATGTTCGGGTATTTAATACTTCACACAGTATGAACAAAGAAATATAAAAAGGAGACAATGTTGGTGTTATTATTTTGCTTGAACTTTTGGACCGACAGCACTGCAATTGCTCCTGTTGCAGCAGGACTACTTTTAAATTGCTTTCAACTAAAGAGACGTACACTCTTTAGAGAGGAGTCCACTTGGTTCCTACTGAATCCGATCCATGAACTGATTTGGGCTGTGCTCCAATTATAATCAGTCTAACCAGGCCCCGGGGTCAGTATGTCAATACACGCAAGTGAGTAGCCTGAAAGCAGCCCTGCATTAACTAAATGCTCTGAGCGGTGTTGTTGGGGGGGAGTGTTAGTTTCTGGCCCCATTGAAAGGAGGATTTATGATTGAGCAAATACCGACTAGATTCATGAGTTTGAAGGGTTGACAGGTGGCAAAACAGTTCAAGGGATTTTGATGCAACAAGAAAGGATACCAGATTCACTGGACCTTTCAGATCTGCACCATCTTTTTAGTAATAGCAAAAATCGAAGGTTTTCCTCAGGTCTGCTCTGATTGGGCCGATGAAGAGTTTGGCAGTGAGTGGATACCTGTGAGCAGCATCGGGATCTGCTCTGCGGTGGTGATGGTGGTGATGAGAGCGTTTGGCTTTCAGAGGAGCAGGTCTCTCGACGGGAAAAGAGCTGTCGGAATCCAGTCGCGGAGCATCTGGTCGTGTCCTAATAAACGGCGGAGGGGACCGGGATCAGATACAGCTTTGAATAACAATAATACATTTGGGCAATTGGTACGTGGACTCACTTTCTAAGGATGATCACGGCGCGCCGGGCCTTGATGTCCTGTGGGCGGATGCAGTGGGTGATGTCATCGGCAGCGTAGCCACTACGGGGGAAAGAGAGAAGGAGGCCGTGAGCCCTCAGCCACACTTTTGAACAGTAACGCAATCGACAGATGGGACACCAAAACGAGGAGAGCCGCAGTCACCTGAGCACCGTGACGCTGCCTCTGCGCACAGGCAGCACGAACACCGGCTCCGACACGCGGATCGGCTTGAACTGGAAGCGGCAGCCGAAGCAGAGCGCGCTGTCACTGAAGAAGGACACCGAGACGATGGGACGCGCGAAGATGTGCTGGGGATCCACGTGGGACACGATGCAGCCCCCCGGTTGGTAATCGTTGATGACCGCACTGTTGACAAACCCTTCCGGGACCACCCCGCTGGACACCAGGCGCTTGATCACCAGCTCGTGCACCCAGTCCGGGATCTCGTCCACCTCTCCCTTGCGGTACAGCCTCTCCTGGCCCGGGCCGCGCTTCTCCAGCTGGGATCCATACGTGTACCCCTCCCCGAAGAAGTACTTGTTGCGCAGGGGCGCCCGGTCGACGGTGTGCTCGCGGTAGAGTCCCGCCTCCCCCTTGGAGACCACGTCGTCGATCTTCTCCTCGATGAGGGCGCACTCCTCCGCCGTGAAGATGTTCTCCTGCAGGATGCTGCTCTTCACCCGCACGGCCTCCTGCTCCCGGCTCTCCGCGCTGTCGTCGCTGTGCTCGTAGTCGTCGCCGTCGGACTCCCGGAGCTTGCGCTTTCGTGCCTTGCCGCTGCCGTTGCTCTCCCCGTCCGCGTATTTGTTTTTCACCTCGTCTTTGTGCGGAGTCATGGATTTGAGCTTCTCCCTCAGGTCAGAGTATCCGCTGGACGCCATGTGAGCCAACGAAAAAAAAACAAAAACAAAAAAACAATGCGACCGTTGAAGTGCGACGTGAGCCACCGAGCTAACCGCTAGCAAGTATCAGCGCTGCATTTCTGCGCCGTTTCAACGGTTAGCTTAAAAGCACACACGTGGAGCCAACGAACGCTGCGTTGCGCTCCCCCTCACCGACGCCCCCCGCAAACCGTAGACGGCGGCCCCGGGTGGCAAGGGAACCTGTCACGCCGTGTGTGGCGACGTCACTACCAGAGAGCCGCGAGCAAACACCGCGGTCGACACACTCACGGGACGCGCTCGGCCATCCAGAGAGGCTAACGGGAGCTAACGTTGTCCTAGTTGCTTGGCTACGAGCTCGCTACCGTTAGCTCAAGGCTAGCCTGGCTTGGTCTGTCCGTCACCGCCTGGAAATGCCGATAAACCACGCGGCGACATTTCACACGTCACCGCTAAATTCCCAAATCGCGGACGCTTCCACCCGTTTGGGTTAAGTCCGAGATTTACAGGAAAACATTGTTGCGTTCGCAGCGACGGCTTTGGCAACGGTCACTTGGCAGCACAGTATCCACCCCCCCCGCCCCAAAGGTTGGAAATAAACTCGTGTAACCTGCCACACGTCCGCGCCTGCGCAGTGTTGACCTTGTGCAGTTCGGGTCGTGCGGTCACGTGACGGAATGCCTCACGGCAAACGGGTAAATCCATTTTTGGAGCAACTGGCTAATTTTGGCCCACTGAGCTCGTATTAATCATGTTGTGCATAGTGTCTTCTATTGTGTTGATGTATATAATAAGCATAAGTGCTCATTTGTGTCGCGCTCATGAAAATAGAGAATTTATTTGGATAAAATATTCTTTACAAAACGAGAAAGTTGATAACATTGTATCAATACAAAACAGATTAACTACCATCATGTGTTTCTAATAAACAATGTAAATAAAAAAAGATTTAAAAAAGCATGTTACATCTCAGTTACAACACTTTGTAATGACAAGGCACGGGCCTGTGAAGCTTGACCATTTCTTTCAACACAATGTTTAATCGATTAAAACTAGTAGTACGTGTAAAAATAAAAGATATCAACCTGAAAGAACCATTAACTAATATTTACCTTTCACGGTCTGCAGTATGCATTTTGTACAGTCACGCTGTATAATAAAGTAAAGTAAAAGAGACTGACTTCAGTGTACACGTTCATTCACACCATTAGAACACCTGAAGAGGTAGGCTATTTGTACAGGCTTCATCCTGTGCTATAACACGGTGATTTCGCTGGGTGGCAGGGCGAGTCGCCTCTCCCGCACGGACATCATGTTTTCCACCTGCATGGCGATGACGCGACACAACTCCAGGCCCTGTGGACAAACACCGCCAGCATGAGAATCGCAACGCAAGCGAGTCCACTCACTGCGAGGCCTCACGTGTGGCCTCTGCAGAGTGTCCTTGTCTACGTAATACCTGCTCCAGCTGTAGCTGAATGACCCGCTGTGTGCTCATGTCCCCGAGGGTCAGGTCTACGTACGGGTAGCTCCTTCCAGCAGTGGGCCTCTGGGTGCAGCTGGACTGCACCTCCACCAGGGGGACCACTGCCATCAACTCCTGCAGCAAAGAGACTGATTATATAATATATATATATATATAAAAACAATATCTACTGAAACTGCTATGTCACTGTAGCCTTACGTGTGTATTTTTGTGCAGGAAGTGGATGCCATGTTGATTGACAGCGAGGATGCAGGGGGCGTAGAAGGTGGTGGAGCTGCTGCTTTGGACATAGAAGAAGGAGGAGCCGAACATGGGGAACGCACTGATCAACCCTGCAGCACAAAGACAAAAGAATCAGCTGATTGTCACATTTTATTTGTGTAAACACTTCTTAAAGGGGCACTTCACAGATTCACATCAATTTATTTTGATTTCTATTAAGGAGTCTGACTCCTTGAGGTTGAGGAAAAAAAAACAACCCAGTTCAGCCAAGATCACAGTTGTCAACGGGAGCTCTTACCCAGAAACTGTGCTCTGGCCTGGTGCGGGTTCAGCGTCTGCACTTGCTGCATGTGCTGCGTCACCATGGTAACCCACTGCTGGGGTGGCTGCTTCTTGAACAGCGGTGTGGCGATGTACTCCGATAGTTCATGTCTACAGGAGACAAGAAGATAAAGAGGCTTCACTCTTGTGCAGCAGTGCTTACTTACCATTTTTACTCACTGAGTCGTTTCTTTTCTGCTGTTTTGACTCTGTGTGTGTGTGTGTGTGTGTGTGTGTGTGTGTGTGAGAGAGACAGACACTGATAACAGTAGCAAGATCGCTAAAGGACACCATGTTGTGTCACACACCATAAACACAAAAAACTATTGACTGCTTTCTCTCCTCGTCATGTTTTAAAAAAAGCATTGATTGTCCTGTAACAACTATTTATTGTTTCTCCATTAGACATGAATCCAGACTGCGTTCAAGGTTCATTTACCTGAAATAATCAACCTGCAGGTAAAATGGATTTTACACGGCAAAGTTATGCTAATTAAACTTTTATATTTTCGTCAATGATCAAGTTAAACTGGATTGGTGTTAATGGGGAAACAGGGAAGGTTAAATGGCGCCTGAAATAAGGGATGAACATTATTTAATCGCTCTAATTGCCAAAACAAGAATCTGAAGGATAAAAGGGAAGCAAAAAAAGAAAAACTTCTGGAGCCGATTAAAATGACATAGTAAAACAAGATGGGATCAACGGCTGCTTTGTGGAAACGTTTATGGGAATAGACAGGTGTGTGTGTATAATCTATACACTGCATGTGTATACGGTATCTCTGTATTAAAGGGTAACATCAATATTTGAGTATTTGAGTGAAAGCTGAAGCAGAGCTTGTGGTGCTTGATTACAGAAAAGGTAGGTTAAGATTATTTCAAAGACTTTGCAATGTCGTGGATGAATGTTCTTTATCCGTGCTGAAGGTATTAAATAAAGCTGATGAATGAAAGCAGAAGCCGTGTCGTGCTCTCACATGCTCGGGACGAACGCCACGTCTTTGGCTCGGTGCTGCAAAGCTGCCAGCTTGGAGATCTGATGGAACTGTTGATCGCTCACTTTTGCGAGCGTGAGAACATTGAGCAGGCCTTTGCGGTAGTCTGGCAGGATCTAAAACGCACACAGAAACACAGTCACTCACACACACGCACACCTCCAGTCGCTAGCGCTCGCAGTGTGTGTGTGTGTGTGTGCGGAACGCCAGCCGCCCCACCTGGTTGTACTGCATGGCGACACGCAGCTCATTGTCGAACTTGAGCGCCTGAGTCCAGACGACGCGTCGGAACCAGAAGCTGTAGTTGGCGTCGACGACCTCGGCCTCCGTCGCAACATCCAGGATGTACTCGTGTTTGTTCAGAGGACGAACGTTCTGACCTGAACACACACACACACACACACACACACACACACACACACACAAGTTACATTTATTATCCAGATATTTTTGATGATCACCTAAACGAGAAGTTAAAAGGATGAAATATTTTTTGACCTAATGCTTTTTGACTTTAAAAAAAAAAAAACGTTTTTTCGTGACTTTCTTTGCCATTGTTTTCTCACTCTGAATATTTAAACATTGTTTCACTTTATATTTTTATCCGCATATTTTAACTTTAATATTAAAAACATTTTATGATCTAATATTTTTTTTTACTTTTTATTCCATGACATTCTTCATTCAAACAGAAACTGACAAGTTGTAGCAAACACCAGTTTAAATCCAATGCAAACCTCTGACACAAACACAGTGAAAAAGTCATGCTAATACTTGTGTAGATGTACGTGTTGTGTGACCTGCTGTGCTTTTGAATAGTACACAAGCAGCATCAGCTGCCAGCTGTTGTCATGTGGAGATATTTAATGCTACGGGAAGAGACAAAACAACAACAGAATGCAAAGTGTTCCGCATCAACGCTTCAGTGAACCTAATCAGCGCTGGTGCTTTCAGCACTCAGGACTTATTAAGACCAAAGCAGCTGGAGCAGCGCACACATCAATATGACAAAGTTGTGGACAGCAACAAGAACTGTAACAAAAGCTGCTTCTGCATTTTATCAGGAAAAACAGAGTGCGGGAGTGGCCCCTTTGGACGACATGCATATTATGCATATTTAGGACCTCTGTTTATTATCTGCTAATAAGTGTTTGACTCAAGGGCGTAACCACGGTTTAGACATTGGTTTGATAACTTGTGCCTCATGCAAACGTGTGGCACTGTAACATTCAACGAAGAGGAGAGACGACTTTGTCATCGACTTTGAAAAGGTGACGATCGATCCTGCTGTTGTTATTTTGCCGCGGCGGCCCGATGAGGACTCGTGTGTGACTTTCTCCCCACACGGCTAGAAACCAGAGAAGAGTCTGACATGTGATCTGTGAGCGGATCTGCTCCGCCGACCCTGTCGAGAAGAAGACGGCCCTCGTGCACCAATACAGCGTTCAGCGTGTGTCTGTGTGTGAACGCGCCAGGCGGAAGACAAGCTCACCTCTGTTGGTGACTGCAAATATGGCATATTCCTCCGTGGCCTCCAAGTTGTGCAGACCCATCTCATAACACAGCTCCTCAATCACCTCCAGGGCGACCTGAAAAACACGACGACATCAACACACGCGCGCCAGAACCACAGCGGCGCCGGACTGCTCGCTGGACACTCACGGTGCACGTTTTGATTTTCGCGTGACGTTCGATTCCTCCGGGGAAGAGAAACAGCTGACGCTTTGAACTCCGTCCGGCCTGGGGACGAATAAACACACACTCTCACATAAAACATACCGCACACACAGTGGACGCACACACCTTTATACACATCTCTGGAACCGGAGGGGAAATGTATTTAAGCCAGGCTTTTATCGACTGCGCAACTTTGAGATAATTGGGCTTCAATTTAAGATTTAACAACACAAAAATACATAAAATAGTTAAAGCATAAGGATGGCAATATTCAAGAGTTTTTAATTTTTTTTTTATCGCCATTAATCCTCCGAAAGCCCAGCGGTTTCTAAATACATTTTTACAAACCACTTAAATGATTTGGGGGGGGATTTGGGGGGCTGTTTTCAAGCTTCAGTGCCCATGTTCATTGTAATGAAAGAAAGTGACACAAAGTGTGTCCCTAATGTGTTTTTAATCGTTTTCTTGGACGAGAATGAAGCACTGGGGCACAAAGGAATACACCCTAGATACACAGACAATAAACACATACTATTTTCCATCTCTTCATAAAATGCAATAAAAAAGAAAAACTGAATGTCCTACCAGATTCATGTGCAGCTTGTATAATAAATGTAGGAAATAATATAATATGTAGAATAAAATGGATGTAAATGTGGCTATTCTGGAGGATGAGAGACTGACCATCACAGCCTTCAGCTCCATGCTGTTGGGTGGAACAATGCGTCCGCCGAACTGGAACGTCTTCTTCAGGTTCTGCTCGCACGCTCTAGCGATGCCTAGCACAGTCAGGGAACATTACACGCTGGTGGTGCCGCTGACGTCCACTGGCGTCCACTCATCGATTGTGCCCGTTCTATTACCCTGATACTGCGCGCCGGCGCTGCGAGAAGCCTGCTGCAAGCTCTTCAGCAGGAAGGGCTTCAGGACTTCAGAGCAGCGATGGTAAGCGGTCAGGATGTACAGCAGCCTCCAACCTCGCTGGCAACTGTCACTGAACAACACAAACAAACACACACACACACTCAGTGGCTTAATGGCCGTGAGAACAATAAAGAGGAGCGCAGTGTGTGTTGGTTTGTCGTGGGTACGTTGTTCATGGGGGAAGCCGGACTTACGGTTTGGAGCTGGTGTTCGCTGTGAGCTGTTTGATGAGTTGGCAGTAAGCCTCGTCCCTCATCAAGGGGAACTCTCCTATGAGCTGAGGGGAGAACGCACACAGACACACACAAACACACACACACACACATGCATCAGCGTCAAACAGTCAAAGAGAAAATACAAGCTTGAAAGGGAAAAAAGGGTGTATTTACTTTGAGGATGCTGTTGACCACTTCCTGTTCCGTCAATCCCTTTGATGGAGAATCCCCCATGAAACGCATCACCGCTACACAAATTACACAACAAAACACACAGTCACTCACGCAGGTCAACAATAATCTACATATTGAGTAGCGGTTTTTTTTGTGCAGACATCGAGCACTCGAGAACACGTTCAATTTCAACCGAGGATGAATCGTAGCCCCGGTGCGATGAGAAGATGTAATAAGAGGAGAGATGAGAGAAGGTGCGAACTTACACAGGAAGAGATCCGCTGCCACCCTGTTCACGGCCGCATCGGTAAACTCTATCAGAGACTCAGTCAGAGGAGTCTGCAAAGGACAGAAAGTATCACACAAACAGCTCAACACGACACACAGAAGATGCATTTAATGAGAGTATTTTAAGTTGCAGTGAAGAGAAAAGGCACCTTGGAGAACCTGATCATTTCAGTGGGCTCTCTGGAGTCTCTGCTCCTGCTTTTGCTCTTCAGGGAATCTCTGAGAACACAAATCAGGTACAATTACTGCATTAAAAGTTGCAATACCACTCTGCAAAAAATTCCTGGATTCAAAATTCCTTTAATTGAATGACGTAAAAGTATGAGGGACAAAATATGTTTACATATACTCATTATGCAGATTGGTGTGTTAACGCTAAACTGTAAGGTTGCAGCTGCTTCCAGTGGAGTTGGTTATAATTATTTCCCAAGCTGTTGGGCTTTAAATTGTAGACACTAATATGTTTTCTGTGTGTAGAATTAACAAAGTAACTAGTAATCACTGCTGTTAAATGGATTAAATGGATCAAAGACTCCAATGTTTTATTAATTAAGAAATGTATTGAACTAGATCATGTCGTGGAATGCAAGTGCTTCAAAATTGAATTGTACAATTTCAGTACTTGAATGAATGTTACTTTCCGTCCACAGATTAGAAATGGGAGTTGTGTGATGTTTTTATGTGTGTTTTGTGCGCGTTTGTTCCCGCGTCTCACCCCTTCCCCCTGGTTGGCTGTCTGAAGAACCTCTTGGCAAACTCCAACATGTCGTATCTGCTGTCCTGCAGGGCCCTCTCGTCCAGCTCTCCTTCGGGAAAGCCGGCAAGGGAAACCTTCTGAAATGCAAAGGTTTCCAGTGAAAAACCATCTGAAGGGTCAGTCGGACAGACGACGTGTTCCCCCCGCGTACCTCGATCGTCTGATCGATCTCGTGAGCCGCCGCGGCGGATGCCACGGCAACGGCGACGGCCGACGACGCGGCGAAATGCCCCGCTCCTCCCCGAGCCTCGGCCTGGCGGTCCAGAGGCAGCGACAGGAAGCCGGGGGGGGCGACGGGACGCACGCAGTCGGCCGGGAACGCGCCGGAGCGGCCGATCACGGCGCCGAACTTCCAACCTGGCAATCAGGGAGATCACAACACACAGACGCGGGGGGCCTGAGCGCTTTGTGCCTCTAGAGAACACGCAACCTGCGTCTCCTCTAGCAGAGGGTCAGCTTTTCACCGCCACGCGCCAGATCGGTATCGGCATTCTTTCCTCTCATTCATAAGACTCGACTCTCGTTTGCGGCAGCGCCGATAACCGGGCACAGGCTGCAGCCGCCGGTCTAATTATAGATGCTCCACAAATGGGGACGTCGGTCCCTCGTATTGACTTACATCAACTGCCTGCAGGGTTGCCCCTCACCTTTGCGGTGAAAAAAATGTTTTAGTCTGCAGTGTTTTGCTTTAAGTGGAGATGAGGTGATGGTCCCCACCATGTGACCAATAACAGGTATCCCCAAGCCGTCCTGCTTGATGACAAACCGAATGCAGCTCAGATCTTACTTTAACAACAAATACAGCCCTCTTAGCCAATTAAACGTCTAAAGATCTCAGTGGATGTCATAGTGGGTCAGAAAACCTGGCTGTGGTGAGCTACGCCGGTTTTAAAGTCCTTCCTTTCATCTGATAAGAAATGAAATAACCGGACTTTTCATCTGTGTTCATCTTTTGCTTCCTCAAGAAAAAAAAAAAAGCAAAAGACTCAATATGTTTTAAATTGCAGTTTTATCTGAAAAATAATTTTCTGATACAATATTGTATTTTCAGGGAGCTGTGTGCACCGTTGACATCACAGCACCCGTTCCTCCTTGGACTAGCGATGCTATCACGGAAACCTGACTCACCAAAGTCCTGAGTGTCTCTTTTCAGATCCTCCAAAAACACCACCTTCTTCCTCACCACACAGCCATAGCTGGAACCTGGAAAAGACACACGCGCGGTTGGACTGAAGATTCCCTTGTTAGATGGACGACATGTCTTCCATCACACGTCGCGTTGGGTCTCACCCTTCTCCAGCCCGTCCATGACCTGCAGCCGGATGACGTCGCCTTTGTGAAAACTGAGCATCGAGCGGTCATCTGCCACAAAGTTCCGCTCTGCGATCACATAATCAGAGTCCTGCAAGAGAGGAGAACAGTTGGATTTCGCTCACGGTGCTGCTGTGGTTTGTTTAATACGGCGAGTGTGAGCAGACGAACCGGGGAAGAGAAACCTGTCTGTGTTTGTGCTGCAGCACGAAAGAGGAAACTCTCCTCCTCATCCTCGTGTTTATTACACAACGCTGCGCTCGCTCGTCTTTCATTGCTGCTTACACACTACAAATTCATGGGTTTTTTTCTGCTGTCGCCTCCTACTTATCCTACCGGTTTGGGAAAACGTGTGTGTGTGTGTGTGCTGTACCCTTTTGATCTCATTGATGAAGGTGTCTACGAGATGTTTGACCTGCAGGGCCTTGGCTGAGAATAGGACCAGTTTCTCGTTGGTCAGATTGAACTCCAGCATGTTTTCAGACGGGATGGTTACAAACAGGATGTCTGCATAGCTGAAAAAATACAATACAAAAGCTCCCAACTGTTGTACAAAACACAGCTACAGAAATGGTATAAAGCAATGCAGTTCGCAAATAGGAATAATGATGGAATACTGTAGTGAATAAATACAGTATTTACCAATAGAATACAACCTACATGCAAAATGCACCCAAATCGGTTTGCAAACAAGCCTTTTTATCATTTTTTTGTCCATGTTCTGATCTGATATACGTAGATGCTGATCTTATTTTTGACTGGTGAGGATATTATTTTTTCATGTTGGTGTTTTGAGCCACAGACAAAAACCCTTTGACTGATTCATTGGCAGATGTCTGCATTTCTCAGGGAAAGCGCTTAAATTTGTCTCCCATGACAGTGAAAACGCAGTGAAAAACTGCTGTGCGGTTTTCTTCTGAACAGCGAGAAATATAATGAGAGACACGTGACGTATCTGTCTGTGACAACGACTCTAAATTTTAAAAGACACATATATGAAAACTACTAAAAGCAATAGACAGACAGGTGTAGACGCACGTGTAGGGTCGTAGGACTCTGAAGTAGTCTGGAGCTTCGGCGCTGCTCTTTACGGTCTTCAACAGCTTTATACCATCGTGGGACACTGATAACACCTGCACACCTGTTCCCACGCTACCCTGCACACACACACACACACACACACACACACACACACAGATGTTCAATAAAAATTAAAACGTACAGTAATTATCCTTATCCTCTCAGGGTTTGTGGCACACACACATACACACACACACACCGATGCCGGGAACAGACGGGAGAAGTATATTTCCCAGGTTTCTCTGGCTGCCGACACGATTGTTTTCTTCACGTGCTCCTCCACCGGATCCATATTCTGCTCCACGTCGTGTTTAGCTGACATTCACACAAGCAGACCCACAAACTCATGAGTGTCAACCACACAGGTTTGGATGAGATTGCACGGTCTGATGAGAAACTCTACGGGAGGAGGAGGGGGAGACGGACTACCGAAAAGAGCCTTCATTCTCTGTCTCTCGTCCCTGGTGATGCGAACACACGCCTCTGACAGAGTGTCGTTCACGATCTGCAGGGGAGGCGATGCCAGAAGCAAAAGATTGAAGAATTTAATTAAAGCGTTTGATGAGTTTCTGATTAAAACACACGCGTCAACCTGCTGCAATGATCCAAGGATCTCTCAAGGTACCTGTTTGAAAATGAGGTCCAGCACCAGAGGATTGTTGAAGCTGTCTTTGGGGTAAAAAACCTGCAAAAAAAAAAAAAAAAAAAGAGAATAACTTTCGCAACACAATCGAATGCAAACATTCTCAAAGTGGAGCCCGACGTTTCGTGCGAGTGCTCGCCTCCTTCCGGAGGTACAGCCTCCAGGGAACATTGGTGTAGGTGTAGTGCTCCTCGTTGGTTCTCCGGTGGAGCTGCGTCTGGATGGTTCCCGTCTCCACGGGAAGCTCTCGAGAAACTGAAACAAATATTAACGTTGCGCTCGGGTTTCCACTTTATTTAACGCTGTTACAGTTGCTAGCCAGTGTATCTGTATGAGTGTTAAGTCAGTACTTGCACCGGGTGTGTGTATTGACACAAATGAAAGTGGTGAGTGTGTGAGGACCTGGAGGGGGAATGGGGAGAGGACGATGGGAGGCTTTTGCTTTCATGGTGGGTTTGAATCCCGCCTCCTTCGCTGCAGACGCAGATGGTGGGGGCGCAGCAGGGCGTTTGGGCTGAACAAACACCAAAAAAACGTTCCCCCGAATGACTCATTTCAAGCGCTTATTGGTCTGAATGTGTTCTGTGTGTGTGTTTGTGTGTGTGTGTGTGTACCTGTGGGGCAGGAGGGTTGTCCATCTGCGGTTTGAGGATCTGTAAAGCTTCATCACGAGCGGTTTGCTTCTTCTTAAACTTCCCCTCGGGTCTCCTGAATACATCCACACAGTGTCGTCACAGTTTGGAGGGTTTTTCAAAAACAAATGTGTCCTATTAAATCCGTGTGTTTGTATGTCAGCAATGACCTCCAGCGTGTTGTGGCCTCAGGTTGACAGTGTGTGATTGCTGTTCTGTATTAGCAAGCTTATATGTGTGTGGGTGTGTGTGTGTGTGTGTGTTTTTGAGGCCTTACCTCTTCTCGTCTGGCAGCAGGTCTCCCGGCGGAGGTGGAGAGTTGTACCTTTTGATGATGTCTTGAAAAGGAAAATACAAACCACGTGAGAAATTCCTGGGTTACTTTCTATTATTATTTAAAATCCAAATACCAAACGAGCAAAAAATGAACTACTTGATCATCTATTATTCATTTTTGCTGTGTAAAACTTTTAAATTCAGATGCCTTGTATATCTTGGCTGGGGACGAGGATATCTGAAGTCCGAGCAGAGTACTTCACCACCTCTCCAGCAGGGGGCGGGGGAGCCGTCACCACTGGAGCTAAAGCAAACACACACAAACACAAACACACACATACACACACAAACACTCAAAAACGAATGAACACTGCAGCTGATGGGAGATGCGTTTTAGTGGAAGGGCTGGAGGGGCTTTCCCTCTCTTACCAAACTTTCTGACTGGTGTGTCCTTGTTCATGGGGACACCTGGAGCCGTCCTCCGAGGGACGCTGTCCTCACCGGGGTGAGCCTGAGTCACCCGCACGGAGAGGACACAGAGTTTGGATCGAGGCGTTGCAGACATTAAAAAAGGGTTATCTGGGACTGTTTGATTGCAAAGCATTAATGTTTTTACAGAAATATTAGAACCTGTTTAACCTGCATTTCGACATGATTGGTTTTAATTTTTCAACATCCTTTACGCATATCACAAAATGTGAAACCCTTTTCTTTCCTCAGGTCTTTCCTCACTGATTAAAAACGGGGGTGAGTACGCTTGCTTTCCCCTTAAATCAAGGGTTTGCTCGCCATTCAGTCTTTTCTTAAAAGCAAACTGCTTCTTGCTTTGAGGAAGTTTTCCTGGTTCTTGTTTTTCACAAATTTAAAAGTGCTGATTATGTAACGTGTAACGCTACCTCACACGTCAGACAGCTACTCACCTGCTCGGCGTCCGTCCGGTACGTCGTGGTGGAGCTCGGCTTTGGCCGAGGCCGGGGCCCATCGGTGGGGGGGGGGTGACCCTGAGGCTGCGATGGAGTTTGTTCCGGTCGCGCTGGGGGGGGGTAGGGCTGCCAGGCCGGGACGTCCGCCGCGGCATAGGGACTGGGGGTGAAGTTGGCGTAGGGGCTGGGCGGGACGTTGGCGTACGGACTCTGCGGTACGACGCCGTAGGGGCCGGCGGGGGCGTACGGGCTGGGGGGGTGGTGGTGGTGGTGGTGGTGGAGCAGGGGGCTCATGGGAGGGCTCGTGGACACAGGGGAGGTGGGGGGGCTCGTCACCGGGCTGCTCATGGCGGCCGCGGCCTGTGCGGTCCTCTGCTGGGCCTGAGAAGCGAGACGACGCCGCGTTAGTTTACGGATGAAAGAGCGCTGGAGCGGAGAAACAGCCGCGGATCCAGACGGAGGGTTACCGTGATGACGGCCTGCTGGTTCACGATGGCCTGCTGCTGCGCCAAAACAGCCTGCCGGGCATCTGGAGAGGAGACGCAGAGAGGCAGAAACACAGTGAACAGCCGGGAGGGATGACAGTTTGGTTTGATGAGGTGTTTGTTTTTCTCTCCGTATTTCTCTTCACAGTCGGGACGAACCAGGTGCTACAGGTGCCACGGCGGCGACAGGAGGCAACATCACGCCTCCCACGGGGAGGACGCGCACAGCTGCGGGCACCGAAACAAAAAACACAGTTAATTTCAGATTTCAACTTGTGTTTTGCTTTATTACACACGCTCATTTGATGAGGATTTAGGCTGTGAATCCATCTAAACGACCCCATATTTACGTCAGTGCGCTTCACTACTGACGACTGTGCGCTTCTTTATTCGAGTGCCAGAACATTTACACTGTGTTGAGATAAAACAAAGAAATTCGTACTACGTAACAAAGAAAACCCTCATGATGTGTTTGACTGACCCCCGGGTGGAGGCGGGGGGCCGGTCGACTGGCCTTGCTGCTGCCACCCGCCTCCGACTCCTCCGACACCCTTCATCCTGCTGGACAGTCCCGCAGCGGATTCCACTTCCTGTGAGGACAGGCCGACGGACTTTACACCCGAACATCCCTTTACAACATGAATTAATAAGAAGACATTATTGAAGACAATTAATCATCACCAAAAAGGAGTATCAAACCGATATATGAGGGTATTTGATTGCATTGATGCATATTATGTTATATAAGAGTCAATATTCTATTCACAGTGGTTTTGTCGATCCACTCGCACACAATGGTTTACTCGATAGATCAGCATTGTCTAAATATCTCGTAACAAAGTTTATTAACAGTGTCCATTTTCCACCCAAGAACTTCCTCATTGTCACTGGTTTGGTTCATTAAGTAATAAGGTGAAAGTTGTGCAATATACATTTTAGAAATTTGCAAATGCCATCATCACTTCTTTATACGTAATTGGAAAATAAATTCAGTACAGCAAAGCCACTGTGAAAGAGTTAAACAATTATAAAGTACATATATTTATATATCAGCATATATCTTTTCAGTGTCAAACATCTATTACTATCAGTATTGACCTCAGTTGGGATAAAGTAAAAAATGAATCCGTTCTCTCTGGTCTGGTTGTGACTCGTGACATGAGGCCCCGCTCTTATTAGGACAGTTTCTCCACAGCTGATCAAATCAATAGGTGCATTTAGAATTAACTTGTTCCTGGTTTCCCATTGAAATCCAATCCGACCACACCTGCTGTCGTCTGTAAAACGAGCAATCTACGAACCTCTGCGAGATGCCTCTGAACCCAACAGGGGAAGTGATCGACATGACAAAGAGATGATCTCATTTACACCCTTCCTTTAGTTACTGCGGGAGTCAACAGTGGTGCCGCCGTATCGCAGCGATCCCTCTCTGATGAGAGCCGCGTCCTCCATCAGAGATCAGCCGCTGACCCATACTTCCAGCGGAGTGTGTGTGTGTTCGTGGGCCGTGTCTCATTAAATAGTTAGCCCTTCATTAGCCAGAGTGTCAGTTCCTCGTAAGCAGATCCCCCGCGTTGCCCGGGTGGGAAACCGCCGTGCCGACCCAGCCGCTGTGACAGTTACGGTGACTGTGCAGCGGGCGGGAGCGGCCTGTAGAACACATCTGATACATGCTAATTCCTGTCGGCCACATCCGATAGCGCGGCCTACATTCGCCACGTCCCAGATGAAGACTGAAAGATCCGTCGCCATTTAACTGCACCAGAAACAAAGACTCGCTGCGAATTTAACTCTGTTTAACTACTTTGCTACAACCGTAGTTTGAATAACAGAACTATACTATACTATACTATATGTGGCGCTTAGTGAATCATAGGGGGGTGACATATATGTTTTATTGCTGTCCAAATCTGCTGAATGGAAACAACAAGGAACCTACAGCATTAAAGATAAGTCATATAGGTTTTTACTGTTTGTGTTTTCATATGCAACCGTATGAAAACACAAACAGGCGTACTGCTGCAATTTTACAAAGCTAGTTTCCCCAAGTAGAAACTTCTGCGTTGTTACAGTTGTGTCATGCGCTGTGCGAGGCGATGTGTGAATGATAAGAAGCTTTATATATAATTTTTGTTGTACAGTGACCATCAGTAAATGGTGACAGTTTGAGTTATGCAACTTACTCCAGTTGCCTCAGACAGCACGGGGTCAAACAGGCTGTCGAGATAACGATCCATCCCTCTCTGAGGCTCCGCGTCTGTGAGGACGAGAGGAGAGCAGTTTGACGTCCACCGTCATCAAGATCAATGCGTGTTGGTGCTCTTCTGTGCATATCTTACACCGTGTACCTTGTCCATCAAAGCCTGGTAAGGCTGAAGATATGAAATCGCTCTTTGTGTCAAAGCCACCGCCCAGCAGGCTTCTATTAAACAGGAAATAATCACTAAATATATTAAGCAGCAGGGGGAGAAAAACTAATACATATTATCATCAAAAGCCCCAAAAAGTTTAAGACATAAAGCACTTCACTTCTTTTTTACGATGAATAATGAAATACATTCTATATGTATACTATTGGCTTATTAGCTTCTGCAAGAGACATTTTAATACTTTTTTGGGTGGAATTATTTTACCTCTCTGGTTAAAAGTACAAACACTGTCTGTAAAACGTGCGTCTCACATGCTGGCATTCGGCCGGACTCTGGTCGGCTCCTGTGCAGAGATGATGAAGTAGCTGCTGTGTTTGGGGAAGTCAGTGGGAAGCTCCAGATCCGACATCAAGTCCAGAACGTAGTCTGAGCCCTCCAGCTCCACCAACTGAGCCGGCTCCTTCAGCAGCACCGACCAGCCTCGATGCCCGTCCGCCACGCCCCTGCACCGCCACGTGCACAAAATACAACAGTTTGCACAAACAAAAAGACAATGAAACTCCGTCTCAGCGCATCACTTAGTTTCCTCTGTTCTACGTCATGGAATCTTATTACATCTAGTGTTTTTACGATAAGACGATACCTGTGTTGTAAGATGTCTTTGGCCATTTCTTCTCCTGTTGTCCAGGAGTGTAGAGGACACAGGAAGGACACGCCTGGAGACAAATAGGCTTTAATGCACAGCGGTGACTCAACAGAACCACTTTGAATGATCATTAAAAGGTTAGTTTGGATGTTTTGAAGGGGGGTCGGATAAGGTGCCTCTCCACAGCAGAGTAAGAGTGTTACGTCATTGCGCTACGGCTCTGCCCCAGTTTGGAGAAACAGAAAGCAGAGGTGCAAAGAGATGGAGATATCTATACGCTGCATTCAGCATGTTTTCACTGCTTCACAGGGGAACAGAAGCTGTTACATTAATCTACTTTCGCCTCCATGATCGGTTACTTTGTGTGTAACATTGTGTGACTTTGAATGAATGTCAACAGGCACTTAAAAACACACAAGCACACAAACATCTTCTTCTGTTTCTCCTCAAACCAAGTTGGTAGCACTCCCCCGATTCTCCCAATGGAGATTCACTCACCAGCATCAACAAACAGACACAAACAAAGCCAGAGAAGCAGAGAGACTATCAGGTGTTGTCTAATCCTCAGTCGGCCTGCCAAAAGGCCAGAGGACAGATTAGCTGGATGAGAGGAGGAAATGAGAGACAGACCACTCTTCCGTGCTGCGTAGTGTGCACACACTGGCGGAACACATGACAAAAAAGAAAATAAAGAATAACACCCGGAAAGGTTGGGTCAACAAGACGCAGGCTCCAAACAAATGCAATAAAAAATAATTTTGTTGCATGAGAGCAGAAAGTTTCACACGAGCATCGAGTTTCTCAACCATCAACACATTTACACCTCTTTTTTTTATTAACAGGGGCTGCAGAAGAGTGCATTAGCCACTTCACAGCAAACAGAACCCATCCATCCAAAATGCCGTAACTAGATCCCGAATATCCACGCGGTGTGTGTGAGTGCGTGCTCACCATCGAAACAGTGCGTGTGCAGAACGGTGTGAGCTCTCTTGCGATTGGCGGTCCACTCCAGCAGACAGGGCGGGTGCGTCCGGACGTACTCCGGGCCGACACTCAGCCGCCGCAGAGCCTGAAGCAGGCGGTGCTGACACACGCAGTCGTAGCCCTCGGGCCCGTAGTCGGACACGAACCTACGACAACGAGGACGAGTAACAGAGGGAGAACAAACAGGCGCTTAGGTGCTAAATATGCTGTGCCATTATAGAGAAGCCTTTTATTTCCGTGGCTCGATAGTGTTTCCTACTTCAGCAAATACTTGGCCAGCCTTTGAGAGGGCAGGAAGGCAGAGAGGCAGGAGGAGAGGAGGAGCCAACCACGCTCTGAATTCAGAACGTTAGGATTCCTCCACACCTGACGGCAGAGAGGAGACCGTGAGAGAGATAATGTGCAACGATTGGGAAAGGTGACGTCCTTATTTGGGCTTTTATTTGAACCTCATCAACTAAGAGAACGAGACGGGCCTCACCTGATTTGCTACCTGAGATATGATCTCATCTCGGAGGCTGGGATTGGCCAGTCCTCTCTGGATGATGTAGTTCCCAAACAGATTCTCCTGAGCGCCATTCAAGTTTGGGTCCCCCATGAATCTTAGTATCTATCAAAAGAATGCTGAGTTTTAAGCTGCAGGACAGTTTCATTTGTCAGTGTGTGTTTTCCTGACGCAATGCTGATCAGCAGCTGACTTGGGAGTCCCCCCGCGTTTAAAGTTTCCCAGCGACATATGAATGCAACACGTACCAGAACGAAGACGTTCAGAGCTCCTTGCTTCAGCTCCTCATCCATTCGAATCAGAGAATTCTCCAGCGGGGCTGTCAGCATCCCAAACATTGGCTCCTACAACACACACAAAAACAAAGTGCATACCATCGATGACACAAACTGACGGTGACCATAGTTACATAGATGGAGCTCTGAAGCAACACTGTAACCTTTTTCTTCACGTGTAGATGTTCGGTGTGTGTGTGTGTGTTTGTGTGTTTACCCTAAATATGGCCCGGATATAGTGCGTCATGAGGTAGTTGTTGATATCCAGGGGCAGGGTGAGCTGGGGGTCAACCTGTACCTTGGGAGCCTGGACCACAGCTAAGCAGTCAGAATGTAGCTCTTCCCCACCTGCGCGCACACACACACACACACACACACACACACACATTGTTCATATACATATTCATGTATACATATTTATTTATACATGTATGCAAGTGTGTTTTGACTGTGAATTTCGCCACAACAAAAATGACATGATCACTGCGTACATGGACATTTATCCCTTCTGTGTGTGTGTGTGTGTGTGTGTGTGTTTAAGTGTTTGTGTAGTTGTGTGCACCTGAGGCCGCCTGTAGCAGAACTGCCAGCTCAGCAGGGATGGGCAGCGTTGTGACATTCACCACCTCTCTGTTGACGCGATCCTACACACATTGCAAACACACACATTCAGCCGTCATACGGTACACTGATGCTTCGCCCTCATCTCTCTGCTCCCTCACTCACCTCTTCTGCCTTCCTTGCAGGCTCCACCACTGTCTGACAGAAAGAAAAACAGCATCACGCTTTTGTTTATTTAAAAAAAAGAGAAAAGAACTGAGACGTACTGCGAGTGACCCGGCTGCAGTGCGCATACCCTCACGTGACGCTGGCAGATGACGATTAGCAGCACGGCGGAGCGCAGCCTGGTGAGGTACCTCCTCCTCAGAGCAAACCTTTTTCTATTCAAGCGTTGACATTGGAACATGGATTATCCACACATGGCCAGAGAAAGACGACTTCCCTTCAATCAGCACACACAGCACAATTTGTTGAGAAGCTTATATTAACGGCACTCATAGTTAGTTATAGTTTGTATCCACGATCTTTAATCTTGATCTTGAATCTAAATTCATCAAAGCATGAAGTATCACTTTGATCTCTGAAGTGTCATCAAAGACTCAAAATACCTGACCTTGCGTTTATTGTAAATCCTGTGTCTTTAAGCGAGCAAAGGAATTTCTGCTCGTTAATATTAATAAAAACTAAATTGTCAGCCGTGTGTGAGAAATCGATCACCTGGCCTGAATCCTCTAACCCTTCTGCTCCGATGGAGGAGGAAAAGAAGCAGGTTCTCTCGGCTCTCTGAAACCAAACACTGAAGACTAAACTGCCACGCTGAAGACAGAAAAACGACTCCTGCACAACAGGGCGCCGCTTATTAAAGGCATCTCAAGCTTTGAAGACACAACTTCCAGCAGGAGGCTGATGATACACTGAGGATTTAAAAATAAATCAGAATAATCATATTTTGTCTGTATTTTCTACACTTAATGGGGATAATAAATACCCCTCTGCAGTCAAACTGTTCTGTGCCGCCTGTGTGAACGCTACGGGGGACATTGGTTGTGAGTTGAAGGTAAGGATTACCTGGCCAGGTAGCCCCTGCAGCAACTTTCAAACAGGATCATCCGCCGCCGCATCTTGGCAAAATTCTTCCTGACGAAACCCGCTCGGGTGTATCTCTGCAGCGTCAGGGCGGCGAAGTTGAGCAAGCGGTCGCGCTTCCCCTCCAACAGCTGATACAGCTCCTCCTTCAGGAAAATCTAACGCACAGACACAAACCTCGATATCACAGCGTTTCTCTCTGCAGGATTCATTTGAACTCGTTTTGCACACGTGTAGGAGGGAGCTCACCTTGCTGACTCCCAGCTGGTACGAGCCGCTCTTGACCGGACAGAGCTTGTGGAGCATGATGACACAGTTTTCTCCGTCTGCCGGTGGAGGATCCTTCAGGCAGAGCAGCGCCTTGTACCTGTGCGATACCACACAAACATGACAATCCAGTGGTGAATTCAGTAGATGAAAAAGTAGATGATAAAGAGGTTAGTGTGTGAATTTTACCCACGCAAGAAAAAAAGCAATATTTCAAGATATTGTCCCCATGTTTGAAAGGTCATGAGTGGAAGGCCGAGCAGATGCAATCATTTGAAGGAAAAGAGGATGAACAAGAAGACAAAATAGCCTCAACTGTTTTTAAGGGTACAATACATCAACCAGATAGCAAACATTTCTCCCCTAATTGTGAAGACTAGTATGTGACCAACCTTTTTAGGAAGCGGTGAAAGTGCATTCTGATTGGATAACCCTCCTTCCTGATAAGGACGGTCTCCATGATGCCAGAGTAATGCAGCTGAGTGTTCACCAGCTCCAGGTCAAACACTCCTGGCTCCTATGCAAACGCAGAGAAACATACAGATGAATACATGTGATCATATGTTACAGATCAATACAAAATGCCAAACACAGCACACCTGCACACATCTACCTTATGATGGTTTGGCTTGATGCATCGTACAAAATAAGAGTTACACCTGTCACAGACGGATGAGAACGAACAGATGGATAAATGAATGTATGATTTATAAAGGCTTTGTACGTCAGTCCAGCTCTTTTCAACTGGGAGGAAAACCGAATAAGCAAGAAATCAGTGGAGCATGGCATGGTTTTACAGTTAAAGCTACATATGAACTGATCCCCTGAGGTCCCTGCTTTTTCCACTATAAGAGACGCAACCAAGCTTAAATCGGGCAAATCGAATTTCTCTTCCCAAGATAGACGGCTCCGACAAACCCAGACACACACTGAGGCTTATAAGATGCCAGAACTGATCTCTAATCACTTTATTCTCTTGCTGCACCGAGGGGCAACCCCCATTTTAGTGCTCGCTGCCGGCTCAGCCAAGGCCTCAACGCAGTACGAGTCGCTCTCTCTTTCGAACTCTCCCCCACCTCGATCAGAATAAAAGCATCTACTGAATGACACATACAGTATTATCTCATGACGATAAGTTTCCTAGTCTGCTCACTTATTGAGAGAGCACTCCGTTTAGTATTAAAGTTACCATTGCATATTGTGAAGGAAAGGTTTTCAGGGCCTGAAGGCGCCTTCGGCTGCACAGTCGCCTGTTATTCAGCTGGCTAATGTTGTTTTCCAGGCATGTAGTCCGGTCTTTGAAATACGCTGCCGTGGTAACACAATACACACTTGGTAACTTTGTCTCTCTCTCTCTCGCTCTCTCTCTCTCTCTCTTGCACGCCAGGAGCCGCGTGTGTGCTAGATGGAACCTAAACCTGTGAAGTAACAGTCTGACGGCACCACAGCATTAGCGTGCGGTTAGTGTGGGAATGTACGAGGTCACCGGTGACTGTGTTACGTTTTGACACATTTACACAACTTAAAAACTGAAATGAGTGGAACAAAAGGCCACTTAGGCACCGATCATTGGCAAACAGTATCGAACACAGTGCACTCAAACCTTTCCATCTTCTCCAGCAGCTCCTGCAGGCTGCTCTGGAACTTTGCGCTGACCGTGTTGGCCTGATGGCGGCGAGCCACGCTGCTGCGCCGCAGGTTAGAAGCAGACTCTGAATGCTTTAAAAAGAGACCGGACACCATCTGTGTTCACACATACACACACACAATGCAGAAGAAAAAGAGGAGTATTTCACATAGCAGTTGGGTGCAATCGGTGGGAGGTTTGTTTGTGAAATGAGCTCCAAATGGAAGATGAGATTACAGCACAAAGTCAACTTGATGTAAACAAAAAATCTTTTTCACAACTCGACTCCGCAACATGAATTGAAAAATAGGTTGTTGCATATCTCTTGACAGAAAAGGAAATAAAATGTATTGTGCCGCACCATCACAACACAAACTGATGAGCAATATTCAGGATATTAAAAAAGTAATTGAAGATCACTTGTGGAGTGATACGTACCGTAAATGTTGGGTCAACATGAGAGAGTAAGTGATAATAAAAAGCGTGTTTGAATATCTCACTCTGTTCCTGCTCTGGATGAAGAGGTCTAAAACATCCTGGCGGACCATGTCAAAGTTCTTGTCCAAGAATTTGTGCACCTGAAAAACAAATGAAAAGGAAAACAGGAGAACCAAATTCAAACCAGGAACGTTTGCTGTCTAATTCAAAAACAGACCAACAAACCCCAATAAATAAATAAATATCCTACTTGTTTTTCGTACAGTGTCGATGTTTTTTTTTTTCTTTTTCTTTTTTTTAAACAACTGAGATGAAGATAAAGGAAGACGTGAACCTGGTACGTGACTTTTCCAGCAAAGTGCTTCAGGGTGAACTCTGGCTGCGGCATCTTTGGCCTGGCGTACAGCGGGTTGTTGCCATGGTGATAGTGGCACTTCTGGAGGAAGGTGTGGTCTGTTGCCTAGCGATGATGGAAGACGGTTAATGTTTGGCGTTCGGCAGAGTGCCTGAGCGAGTTACACGCGAGCAGCGTCTTCGTATTTCACTGCGAGCATCGGAGACATTGCGTAATACGTTTATCTCCAGAGCTCAGCCCGTTTCTTACATTACGAGGCCCGGGAGTGATGAGAACGGCGAGCAGGCAATTAGATGAGCGTGTGGGATCGTTTTGTTATTGATCTCAACAATAGACTGGTGGTTTGTGAGAAATCCAATAAGTGAGATTTTGTCTTTTTGACTGAATTTCTTTTTAAAGCTATGAAATATTTACATCATGTTATTTTCAGCTCTGTTTCAGACAAGTTTTTTGTAATCGGATCCAACTTAATTTTTGGTAGAAATGGTTTCCAATAACTTTGGAAGAGAAGAGATTAGTTCAACAAGCGTGGAGGTACCTGAGGGAAACCGCACTGGTCGTCCAGTATGCGCAGTATCCCATGAGGCTTTGCAGCAATGAGGTCGAGACAGGCCTGGTTGTGGCTGAAGGGCTGCTGCTGCCACTTGATCTGCTCCCGCATGTACTCCTCCTGCACACACAGCACAAGACTCCAGCTAAAGCTTTGCTGCGTCCACTGTAGTTTGTGAGGTTTGATGCCTTTGTGGGTTGATGAGAACTTTCATAAAAATGAGTCACGTTAGAAATAAAGCTGTTCAGTCTTTGCTTATATATTTGGGCTTATATGTGATTTATCTGATTACTGGGTGCACCTACAGTGGATTGGCCCACTAACAATTCATCTTTTTTGAAGTTGAACACTTCTGGATATTCCAGTATTCCAGTACCTTCCCCTACTTCTTGTGTGCTTTACACACACAGTTTTGGTAATCCTTTTATTGTAGAAGGTGGACTGTAACCCAATTGCTAAACGGCATGTGAATGCCTGTAGTGCATGTGTGCGGCTAAGACCTTTGTTATGATTGTACCGAGCTGATTCTTTCCTTTCATACTTTGCAACCACATTTAGACTGGTTTTAAACTAGATATTAACAAGCATACTTGCAAATTCATCCTCAAGAGTACAGATACATATCCATGGTGTTATTAACTTGTGATTTCCCTGACCTGCTCCTCCTGGAAGATGACCCTGTTAAAGAAGAACTGCAAAGTTTCATTGGCGTAGTTGATGCAGAGCTGCTCAAAACTGTTCACCTGCAGCTCCTGGAAGGCAGAGAGAGGAGACAATGGGGTTAACACGGTTCAGCTCAGTCACTAACACCACTTTATAGACCGAGATCAGTCTTCGGCTTGACCTCAAATCCATAGATGTCCAATATGGAGACAGAGAGGGCTTCGTTGCGAGGGTAGACCCGACCGTTGATGCGCTCGGTCAGCCAACTAAACAGCAGCGAGTAGAGGATCTTGGCAACAGCATCTCTATGGGAAACACAGAATAAGGTTTCTATGGAAACAGAAAACCTGGTAACCATGGCAACAGAGGACATCTGAAAAATCTCTCCCCCAGCCCTGACGTCCTTTGTCCTCGCATGCCTCTACCAAAGATTGGAAGAGAATATCAAAGGCGCTTCATTCTCTCTCACTATTCTCCTGGTATGATTTTTTTTTTTTAATAAGGACATTAAAAAGCCTCATTAAAGTCAAATAAACTTTTATTTATTTTTATTTATTTCATTTATTATGCAGAAGTAGGATGTATTTAATAAAAACATAATTTATTCAGAATTGCTCACCTGGCATCCACAGCACTCTCCACTGTGAGCGGAGTGAGGATCTTCTCCCTCACTGTATCCTGAGGGATCGAACACACGTCCGTTATCGGACCACAGCCCCCCGAGCCTCATGACATAATGACCTATAGCCACAGTCTGGTGTCCTGCTCACTGTCAGTTTGAAGGTGACGGACTTCTGCAGGCCTTCAGGTGAGACCTGCAGCAGCTCAGCGACCACCCTGATCTCCTGCGCGCTCACCACCGTCGCGACCTCCTGACCTTCAGCCTGCAGGGACGCACGCCCACACGTACGGACGCACACACATTCATTATCGCCGCCACCCATCAACATCATCATTATCATCCAGCCGTGAAATGAAATGCATTTAAAAGCCTATTTGTGAGTGTGTGTGTGTGTGTGTGTGTGTGTGTGTGAGTGTGAGAGGCAGAGCGACCTGATGTGGCTGGAAGTAGACGTTCCCCAGATGAAGGACAGAGGACAAAAGCCTGTAAATGCTGGTTTGCTCCTCCGGGGTGAAACGCAGGATGTCCATGGCACTCAGCAGACGCCTGAAGTCCATCCCGTCATCCTTTCCCTCTATGGTACAATCTCCTCCCTGCGCTCGAGTACACACGTTCACAAACAAACACACTGTTATCAACAACAACAACAACAACGCACTTAGCCTCAGCCTGCTTGATCACTGCTCTAATTAAGGAGGACATTATCAGCTGCAGAAAGTCTAGTTTTTGCAGGCCTGTGTGGGTTCAACTTCTCACCTTGATGCAGCGATGTGAACGTATTCCCCAGGCTGTGTCAGAACACTACGACATCTTTCAGCCACAGAGGGCGGTGAAATGTTACTTTGAGTCTGGTGTTGGATTAATGTTTTAAAATGAATCAAGACATTCACACTGGTACGAGTAACCACCACCAATAACAAGGTGTTTAGTCAAGGATATTTAAGCATTTTTGGCACAAGCAACATGTCGCGTTGTGTTTCATAAAGCAAGCATATGTGTAAGCAGGATATATATGAAATATCAGAGCTCCATCCAATAGATGGAGAAACAAAAAGGAATACTGAGTGCTCCCGGTTTTTAAGTGGTGAACTTAAAGATTAAATGTAGTAAATGTAGTCCCTTGCTGGACATCGATGTCTGTTAAACATGTCATGGTAATCCATTAGATATCTCAGTCTGGAATAACAAACTAAAACATCCCGTAACCACATGTTTTCTGCTCACTATTTTGCATTCTTTCCTTATTGGTGATGAATCGGATAGTTTAAGATGTTTGGTGCTTTGGAAAATTACTAAAAACAAGTTAATGAGGGGTCACAAGAAGACGTTGCTTAGTTTGAGGGGTCAAAACGAGTATGTACATTGGATAGAAATCAGAAAATCACTCAAAGTATCTTGGATGCAAAGGTCCCTTCCTCTTTAGTTAGGTGGAGTTTCATATTTATGCCATTAATCACCTTCTAAAATAAATGTGGCATTCTCAGAAAACTGACATCTCATTTGTTAATGTGACTGTGAAAGAGATTGCAGGGACCACTCCTCATATCGGTTTGTGTGTCCGTGGGGGTGTGTGTGTGTGCGTGTGTTTCATGTTATGCAGAGTACCTGATTAAGATAGTAGTAAGTCTCAGCTTCCTGCAGATACAGTGAGTGCTTCTCGTGAGGAGGAAGACCTGCCAACATCTCATAGAAGATGTGATAGTTCCTCTCCGATTTGGCCTGTGGACGAAACACAGACACACACACACACACACACACACACACACACACAACAGATATAAATCTACTGGATTTATTTGTAGACTTACTGAGCTGGAAACAATGCTGTGAAAAAGACAAACGGATGGATGACTGATGAACAGGCTGGGCTGTGTAACGATGGAGGGAACATGTTCGAGATCTCTCTCGCCATCTTCCTCTACGATCTCCTCTTTCTCACGATGACTCATTGGTAAGGAGACTCCACCCGAACTGCTCAGTGTGTGTGTGTGTGTGTCTGTTTTTCACCTGAAAGACAATGCGGGACTTCTCCAACAGGTACTGAGACGTTATGGCACCGCTGATTACACCCCTTGTAAATGACACACACACACACACACACACACACACACACACAGTAACAGGTTATGCATGTGTAATGTGTTTGGATGTTCTCTGGTCTAGCAGTAAATCAACTACTCCTCTTACAGTGTCCCCTCAACATGTTAGCGTATTGTCAGTCAGCTTGTAAGACTCAGGAGCGCTCAGCTTTATATCACAAGGAGCCAGAGACACTCTGCACTCCTGTTGTAGACAAATGTATGTATATCAGATATCGTGCGATTGAAGAAGATATAGATAGATATATGTATATTAATGTGTTATAGTGTGTCTTACAACCTAGCAATGATTTGGTGTGATCAAATTCTTTGTTTCCATATTATGTAGATTCTCTACACTTCTAAAAAACTCAAAACATTCGCTGACATTACGTTATATTTATAACGTTTAAGTACTCACTCCTCCATGTAGATCTGTGTGTATTTGCCAAAGCGTGAAGAGTTGTCATTGCGCACTGTTTTGGCATTCCCAAAAGACTCCAACAGGGGCGTGGCCTCCAAGATCTGACCATGAATCACCAGACAGACACGTTACCATGGCTACCTTCAAGCGGGACGATGGTTGTCGGTAGTCCAAAAACCGAGCAGAAGAATACTTTACCTCTATCTGATGGGAGACATCAGATGGATGAGAGAGGAAAGTGATAACAGCGTTAGCTTCGATGACCACACCGTGGACTGTTAGCGTCAAAGCCCTGATAGAAACTCTGTCCGTCTACCTGTTGTGTGACGTTGCATTTGTGATGTATGGCTGTCAAGTAACGCAGGATCAGTTTAGTGGCTTCGGTCTTTCCTGAACCACTTTCTCCGCTGTAACAAAAACTGTAAACGTGAGTTTCCTACACAAACCGGTCAGGACAAGGTTTGTTCAAGATGAGCATTTAGCCTTTCACTAATTACAAACCAGCCATAAGTTTTAATGCCATGTCCCAACGTGCCAGTTGGAATAAAGTACAAATACAAAATAGAAAAATATCAACAACTTTCATACCTGATTACAATACACTGGTCCTGTTTGGCATCCATCATGGTGGTATATGTTAGACTAGCAATGGCAAAGAGATGACTGCAACACAGCAAAACATTGCTTCATGAAAAAACACATTTGTATTCTCATTGGTTGTCCGTGCTTGGCTGTGTTAGTGACATGTGAAGTGGTAGTGAAATCCATAACCCAACTCTGCCATGGCAACTCGCAGTGTAACAGGAGCCTCCTAACACCTGAGAGTGCTGCGGTTTACACCATTATTCACCAAAATGCTGCATCACAGAACACGGCACACGACACATGTAGACAGACGTAGCACAGCAGAAGAATAACACACAGACTTGAGGACTGCTTGGTCAGAGTTAAAGGTGAGATAGTTTATCTGGTGCACTTTGTTTTAAAATAAGTCCTCAGAGGTCTAAATGTTTTAATTAAAGAGAATATATCTTTGAAAATACTCAGCAGTCGTGGGTAGATGTGGTGTATTTTCATTCAACTAAAAGAAAAGTGAAAATATTAAAACAAATCTTTTAGTCAGTGTTGACATTTTTAACAAATAGATTTACTTTTTACAAATTAATCCCTTAATCTTTGTTCAATTGTCTTTAATTCATATTTTAAGGAAACAAATATTTCGGTTTCCTTCCCGAACTAATAAGACTGAAAACACAACCTTCTTGCTAATTTCCCCCGTTTAGGACAAGCGCACACAAACACACACACACTCCCGGGTCTTACGGAGGGTTGTCACTCAGGCCGTGACCTTCGTACTGAAGAACCATGTCTGTGCCATAAATGTTGAGCAACTTGTAGGGATTCACAGACACGAGGATGCTGCCTATGTAAGTCTGTGGGGTAATAAAAAGCCGAGACAGCAAAGGACAGGAAGGAGAGCAGATGAGCGGATGTAGTAGACCATGTTGATGACATTTCATGATATTAGTTATGTCATTTGCATATTATACATTACGCATACATATGTGAGTTCCTGGTCAAAGCGCTTCTTCAGGTTCATCAGAACTGTGGTTTCATTCAACTCACTGAAATTAAACACAGAGCACATGCTGTCACACGGCGGCAGGAAGCCCGCTTACTTGACATCCAATATTAATTACTTTCCGTGACATTCAAGACGTCAAAATCAGAGAGAGTCTCTACTTGCTGGACAGAATTGTGGAATAATTTCTCACAAACTGCTGGTGAAATGACCCAACAATCTATTGCAGGGGAAAATACTCAATGCTAGGGATTTATTTCCAAACTCAAAGGGTTTTCATGGAATTTTAAAGCTTACAGACACACACGCTGTGAAGAGTTGATAGAAGAAACTGTAAAGACATTCATTGCATTGAGCTGCTGTTCGCTGCAGCAAATAAAAGGCTTGTGTGTGGCATGAAGGGTTGTGGTGCTCTGTGTTAATACTGGATTCTGCTTACGGCAGCTGTGTCATGTCCTCCATTCCCTCTGCCCAGCTTTTCGCCCGGTGGCCTGTTGTAGGCATGCTTAGGATAGAGTAGATCTGGTAACACACGCACAGAATGGTTTGCAATTAGTCCAACGCTTGCATGCAACATTGTCAAAGCTCTGAGGGCTGTTGTGATCAGTTTATGCAGAAAGGATATTAAATATGTAGAAAATCAAGTATTCTGTTTTGTGGGCCATCAAACTTCTATGGGGTATGCTTCATACATATGGCTTGATAACGTATTTCACTAAAAATTAAATAAACTTTAATTTAAAAACAATCAAATTTAACTACCTTGTCATACCAGCTTTGACCAGGTACCCTTTCTCTGTCGGGAGTCCAGTTAGTGTCCTGGATCTGTCCGTCCACCGGTCGAGGCGAGGGTGAATATCCCTCTAACAACCCGTCTTCTCTGTACATGGACCACTTTGACAGATTCTGGACCGTCCCGTGTGGTAAAACCCTCTCAGCTGCCCAGACCTCTTCCCCCCCTGACCCTCCACCATGGGCATTTCTGGCCCAGTGTCCTGAGCTTGGCCCATACGGTGGAACCACAGCGTAGCGATTATCCTCACCCTGCAGGCCTGTTGGCACCCTGTATGAGGCATAGCGAAGCTGCTGGTTTTGGACGGCTTCAGACAGACTCGGAACGTGGAAACGGCGTGTGAGAACAGAGCCATCGGGCAGTCTGTTGAAGAAGGCAGGAATCACTTCAATTAACAACATATAACACCAGGTTCTATGGAATTAACAAATATATTACATTGAAACAGCTTTTCATTTGGAATCTGGGACATGAATACATTTCTACCCAGAAACTTTCCTAGGAGACATTTTAAATAGAGAGCAAACACATTTTTTGAGGCATATTACTTCATTGGTAAAAAGTGAATGCCATTTCTCAAAAGGTAAATCTGCACTCGGACAAGCCTGGTCATTAGCTTATTGTAGCTACCTGTATTTGACATCACGGAGTTCATCTTTCCGCAGTGCAGAGGAAAGATTAGGAGGGGTGGGTTTGGGTGTGCCGGACAGTACAGAGTTTTCTCTGAGATGATAAAGATCTTGCGACCGAAGTGCCTGGTTTTGCCTGAGAGCGGCTGAAAGGTTTGGAGTAGAGGGCTTTTGGCCCGGGATAACCAGGGAGCCATCCGGCAGGATGTATGAAGCACTACGCAGGTTCTGATTCATGAGAGCCTGCAGAGACACCGGGTAGTTATTCAAGGTAATAACAACAATTCCCTAAATGTTATGTTTGATTTTCCTTGGGACAGTTAAACAAGAGACAATAAAACAAACAGGTGCTGCAGGAAAGTTAAACCAAGTTACATTTAACACGCACTCTGGACAGGTCAGGGCCAACTGGTTTTCGTGGGTCAATGATGATAGTTCCATCAGGCAGGGTGAAGGACACACCCTTAAGGTAAGGATTCTGTAGGGCAGCACTCAGGTTTGGACTTTTTGGTTTCCTTGGGTCCACAATAATAGTTCCATCTGGGAGGGTGAATGAAGCTCCTTGCAAAGCTGGATTACTGAGGGCCTAATGTTAAACAAATGCAATTCCATGAATCAAAAAGCAGAAGATATAGTATATTTCACTACAAATTACTATTACTACCAAAACAAGGTCTACACAAATGTGTGGATTTCAATTCCCACTATTGATGAGAACACATCAACACACACTCAAAAGTACCAGGTAGTGTTTAGGGACAACATACAAAACCAAAGTGTGGGAACCCATAGCTAACCTTAGCTAGGTTGGGTGAGAGGGGTGTATTGGGGTCATGGACCCCTTCTGGTAGTGTGAAGGAGGCGTTCCGCAGGGCAGAGTTTTGAAGGGCGCCAGAGAGGTTTGGAGACACTGGTCTCCGTGGATCAATGATGATTGTACCATCAGGCAGGGTGTACGATGCATCTTTCAGGTAAGGGTTCTGAAGAGCTGCTGAAAGGTTCGGGGACTTTGGTTTCTTGGGGTCAATCACAATAGTACCATCGGGGAGAGAATAGGAGGCATCCCGCAGAACTGGGTTTCCTAGTGCCATGGCCAGGTTTGGGGAAATGGGTTGCTGAGTGAGCAGACAAAGCAAAGCAATACAATTATTCATCAACCAAGAATTGGTAACAATATTAGGCTTAAAAAAGACAGGAGCACAACCTTACTTGTTGTCTTGGGTCTACAATGGTGCCATCGGGGAGAGTGTAGGCAGCAGTCCTGACGCTCTGGTTCTGAAGTGCTCTTGAGAGGTTAGGAGACATGGGATTCTGGGGAATACGTGGGTCCTGTGTGGGTGGGGGGGGAAAAGTAATACAGAAGAGTACAACTGTAATAAAACAATTGTTGTTACTCCATGTGTAGACAAACATACATGGCAAGTCGTATAGTTATTTTCAGTTATTCCTCCTCTACGTACCCTGATAACTGATCCATCGGGCAAAGTATACGCAGCTCCACGGACCTGTTGGTTTTGCAAGGCCTGGCCAAGCAACGGGGAGGAAGGTGAAGCTGCATATGGTGACACCAAGGATCCATCTGGTAGACGGTAGGATGCCTGCATTAACTGTCGGTTTTGCAGGGCACTTCCCAACATTGGTGAAGGGGATGGCGGGGGTCCATATGGGTACCGTCTAAGTTGCACAGGTGTCCGATAAGATGCTTGTCGTAAGTTTGGGTTCTGTTGAAGAGCATTATGGAGCTGAGGCCCAGCTGGTGCATAAGGGTTACGCCGTTGCATCATAGGAGATCTTAGAGATGAGACATTCTGCAAATGAGAACGGTTCTGTAGGGCGTCATGAAGAAGTGGTGACGGGCCAGGCTCAGAGATGTAATCATATGGAGTAACAACAGTTGGTCCGTATGGTGAACGGAATTGTGGGATCTGATGAGAGGCCACACCTCTCAGTGCGTGACCGTGTCTCATGGCTCCAGACAGAATTGGAGTGGAAGGTACGGACGAGGCATATGGGGACTGAGGCCTTTGAAGTGGAGACACATAGGAGGCTTCTCTCACTGTCTGGTTTTGCAAAGCTCTAGACACCATTGGGGAAGAAGGGGGCATAGGTTGTTCATAAGGGGACATTGATGATGGCAGTGTGGAAACAAACGATGCATCCCGAATTACCTGGTTTTGGATCGCACCAGAGAGCGTAGGGGATGAGGGAGCATATGGTTCAACATATTCTGTAAACATCCCGCCCATATCCACCATCTGGGATGACTCGGCACCGAATGGAGAAGAAAAAGATGCCTGTCTGATAGCCTGGTTCTGCAAAGCACCAGATAACATGGGAGAAGAGGGGGCGAGAAACTGATGTGATGGCTCAGTATAAGGATCAGCGTAGGGGTCCGACACATACATCTCTGGTGCATCATAGGCTGCATGATGAGCAGATTGAGGGGGCAGGAGAGGGGAGGACTGATGAGAAAGTCGAGGAGACAAGCGTGGGGAACTAGGATGTGGCATGTGTTTAAGGGAAGGCTGTGGAGAGGCGGTAGGCCTGCTTCTTATAGACTGCTGGCCCCTGAAGGGACGTCCTCGAGCCACAGGGCGAGTAGGATATCGTCCAGATTCTCTCCTCCGTTGGGGAGCACGGTGGACCATGTGAGGGGAGTGAAACGGGGATGAGAAGGAAGAGTCCACAGTGAGAACAGAAGACCTGTTGCTTCTTATGGAGGAAGCACGAAATGGACGCACATTCTGGGTGGGTGGAGGCATTGGACGCCCTCGGAGACCCATAGGTGAGGGCCTGACGGTACCTAAAGGAACATTTCCCCCCATCCTGGGTCGGACCAATGGTGTTGGGTCCCTGAGCAGCCGAGTTGAACGACGAGACAGGGTAGGAGATGATGGGGCGGGCCGCGCTCCTGCAGGGGACAAACTGCGGCGAGATTGGGGGGGAGATGGAGATGGTCTTCTACTGAGCTGTGGAGAGTGAGGGGGAGATGCATGGCCAGGGGAGAAGGAGGGTGAGGCTGGACCATGCATCTTCCTACCTCCAAACGGGCTGCCAACGGGTATGGGTGAGGCTGGAGGACTTTGCCTCCTCATGGAGACACGGGGTGAGGAAGGTGGGGAACGCTGTCTCATTGACGCCCTGGGTGAAGGTGAAGGACTTCGCCGGATCATGGAGGCACGGGGAGAGTGAGGTGGTGAAGGTCCTCGAGCCATGGGAGATGGTGATCTCTGAGGTTGCATTCTATGATGTGTGTGATGGGAGGCCATTGGGGATGCAGGTGGTGAGATTTGTGTTGACAGAACAAAGGGGGGTCCTTGGGCATTCATGAACCCACTCCTTATTGATGGTTGTGGGGAGGGGCTGCGTCTTGGTGGAATGGGGGAGGGTACCGGGGAGGCCATGGCAGAGGGTTGGCGCTGCATCTGTGGGGAGGGGATAATGAGAGAGCGGCGGGAAGGAGTTGGAGATGGATGAAGGCGCCGCACAGGACCGGGGGACATATTTGCTTGCTTAATAATCATGGCAGTTGGAGTAGGGATCACTTGTCCATGTCCTTGTTGGTTTGACATCATCATTGGGTCTGCCATCATCTGCTGTCGTAAAAACACAACAAAAAATGCTCTGTACAATACATTGAGAAGCCAAAAATGAGAGCAAACATTTCATGAAAATGGGGTAGCGGTGCTAAATATTATTGACATGATTAACATTTTTAGCATGAAATGCATTTTCTAGTTTGCATTGTTCTAACAAAATGGTTGGCCCAGTGGGGTATGAACATTTTTCTTCCTCCGTAGTGGGTGTTGACAGAAAAAGTTTAAGGGACCTCTGGTCTAATCAGACATTTCAGGACCCCCCCACCCCCCTGCTGTGGGTCTCAACCATGTGCCGCAGATCCCCTTGTTGAGGACCTACAGCAGGACAGGGTCGTGAAATGTTTGATTTGATTCTAAACTTGGAAATAGTGTAAGAGAAATAAAAATGTGAAAGTTTCATTGAAAACATTTTTAAAAGTTAATTTGTCAGATTGTGTCAAGTGGGAAAAAAACTCTTGGTTCTGATCAAATTTGTATATGGAAGCTGGAACGTACAGTCCCTCCCTTCCCCCCTCACCATCTCCGTATCTTTCCCCCTCGCCGTTCTCCTCTCTTTCCTCCCCCCCCCCCCTCCCCTCTGCAGGATATGCATTTTCTAGTTATATCATAAAAATGTGTTTTTTAATGACTCCAGTATTACTAGACCTCTCTTTCTAAGGTAGGTTTGCGTTTTCACATATTCATGCCGAGTATACATAAAAATCAGGTTGAAAGTTAACAAAGTTGCACTGATACAAAATCAAGGACTCAACAAAAAATTACCTGTGGTGGAATCATTTGCGGAGACAACATATGCTGCTGCGGCAGCATCATCTGCTCCTGTGGTGACATAATTTGCTGTGACATCATCTGCTGCTGTGGTGACATCATTCGCTGGGGTACCATCTGTTGCTGTGGTAACATGATTTGCTGGGGTACCATCTGTTGCTGTGGTAACATCATTTGTTGCTGTGGCATCAGTGTCTGTGAAGGCATCATTTGGGCGGACATACTTCGTTCTTGTTGTAACATCATCTGCTGCTGTGATGACATCATCTGTTGCTGGGGGGACATTATCTGTGGGGGCATCATCAGTTGGTCTTGAGGGGACAACGTGGTTTGTTGTTGAGAAAACATAATTTGTTCTTGAGGAGACATCATCATCTGTTGTTGTGGTGACATTCCCATTTGCTGCTGAATTGACATCATGTCACCAAGCTGACCTGGCGCGAGAGGGTACTGGTCTTCGTACTGGATTTCTGACATGTCTTCAAATTCTGGATCAGGGGGCAGAGTAGGTGGAAGGAGCAGGGGCACATCCAGACGCTCTTTCCCAAACAGGCGCACTTGAGGTCTCGGAACTCTAAATGTCAACTCCCGACTCTGCACTCCACCAGTATCATTCCCATACTGATCATACTGGTCTGCATATTGGTCCCCATACTGGCCCTGTACCTGATCCACCCCATGACGTTCAAAGCCAGAGAACTGTTGGCCCCCCGGTGGGATCCCCACTGCCTGGTGGAGTTGGTAGTCTGGTGTAAATACCCCCTGTATTCCCATAGTTGCTGCATAAGGGTCCTCATAGTAACCTGCCTGCCCATCACTGTAGTAAACAATTTGACCATTTTCATCGTAATAAACCTGAGCGTCAAGGAAACCATTAACCTCACCACCATACACATAGTCCTGACCTGTCATTGCATAGTAGTCAAGACCCTCGTCACCATACATTGCTATTGCTTGTTGTGGCTGATAACCATGGTAATTAGCATCCTGGTTGTTATAGTAGCCTTCAGCAGAGGCGTTATAGTAGTCCTGCATGCCATCATCATAAAAGTCCCCTTCATAATATTCCGCATTTGGATCATAGTGTCCTTCTTCCTCATAGTATCCCAGGTCTTGATAGTCTGCTACCCCTGCTCCGTTGTCATAGTAACCAAACTGACCGTGGCTTCCATATGCTGCATTGGCCTCGTCTTCATAACCACCATAATCATCATCATAGCCGTCATAATCTTTCCGTTGACGGTCATACCCATAAGCTTCCTCGCCATGCTCATAACCCTGGTTTTGGTAACCATGGAGATGACCTCCAGAGCTGGCATATCGGCTTCGTGCTCTTTTTCCACCCAAGCCGTGGTGTCCTGCATTTCCATGCATTTTAGTGGACAGGAAGCGTTTGGTCAGCCAGTTGGTTGCTGCTGCAACCTTACCGAGTAACATGCTTCTGTTCTTGAAGTCCTCAGGAGGCCCGTCACCATTCTTTTTTCCAAATAGGTTTTTGAAGAAGCCTCCCTTCTTATTTGAATCTTTCCCTCCTCCCAGACGAAGCAGCATATAAGTTGGCTTCTTCCCGCCATTTTCCTTCGCTTTGTCGTCCTTCTCCTTTTTCCTCTTTTTGCTAGCCTGAAACCTCATCATGAATCGAGAGGTGTTCTTCAGTTTCGACTTGCGGCGTTTCTTCTTAGCGATGCGGGTTTTTCTCTTCCCCAAACCCAGGAACAAACGGGATGTACTTTTCAGCTTCCTCCTGCTGTTCCTTCGCCTCTTGAAGCCTGAAAACTTCATGAACATCCTGGACATGTTCTTTAGACCTTTCTTTGGGATTTCCTTTATTGGAAGCTGTGGAGCTTCTTCTTTCTTCTTGCCTTTCTTCTTCTTTGCATCAGCATCCGCTTTCCCACCCTTATGGTGGCGGCCATCTTTCGATTTCTTTTTGCCGTATTCTTCATCATCGTAGTCTTCCTCCTCTTCATCGTCTTCGTCATACTCTTCGGAATCCACAGGTCTAGACTTTCCCCCTTTCTTTCCTTTGGCCCCTTTGGCTCCTCGCCCCTTCCTTCTCCTGTCATTCTCTGAGTCTTCCTCATCGTCCTCTTCTTCACTGAAGTCTTCGTCCTCCTCATCACTCAGGAGCTCCTCCTCCTCCTCCTCCTCGGACTCCACTTTCTTACCTTTTCCTTTGTCTTTTCCTTTCTTTCCATCATCTTTCCCCTTGTGTGGCTCCTCCTTTCCTTTCTTGCCCCCTTTCTTATCATCTTTCCCACCTTTCTTGTCATCCTTGTTGGGTTTCTTAGTGTCCTTTCCTCCCTTTTTGTCATCCTTCCCTTTCGTTTCCTCCTCTTTCTTCTTCTCTGGTTCAGGTTTTCCACCCTTCTTTGCATCCTTCTTGGTGTCTTTCTTGGGCATTTTCACAATCAACTAAGAGCACACCATGCCCTCTCTTTAAGATGCTGTAAACCTAGAATACACACAAACACAATTATTAAATGCACCCTGTATCTTAGGTTTAAAATGTAGCAATTATTATGTGATGTACACATATATGTGTGATGTGTAAGAGAAATATAATCAGAAGTCTGACCTTTAAAACAGTTCTTGGTTTAGATATGCCTGGTTGACTTTGTGCAAGCACTATATGCAGGTTCTGATTGAGGACAGGTACACCTGGCCAAAGCAGTTCCACACTGCCCAAATCTGGTCCCCATGAAGGCTCCTGTTCACACATGAACTAAATGTCAGCAATCTTCATCCCCCACACGAAACACAATTACCACCCCCCTTCATTGTGTGTTAAAATTATTCCAAAATGATCAAGTAAGTGCGTATGTCTTAGCAACACAAACTGTTTTATCCTTTCAGTGGTACTTCAAACCGCTACCCACCTTGGTAGCACATGATCTCAAAGCCTTACCCAACGATCCCACGCCTGACTAAATCCTGCTCCACAAACCTTCTCAGTTACTTCCCTGCGAGCTCTCTAAGCCCTCGTTATTCTTGCCCACTGCTCTGACCCCTATCAACAGATGCTAATCTACCCATCAAGGTCCAGCTCTATTAAGTCCAAAGTATCCAATGGGACATCCAGGTTCCATTGGATCTAAATGGAAGGAAGGTCTAAATACAATGTGGAAATATAGATCTGCTTATGAATACATGCATAGCATGTACTTCATAAATGTGATAAGGCTTGCAAAGACCTTCCACAGAGACACATGGATAATTTGCAAGAGTCTTTAGTGGACATGAAATCTAGAAGGTGGCCTACACCAACAGTCATATTAATTCTAGGTGCTGCTCTCGACTACATAATTATTTTTCCAGCCAAACTAACGTGGGACTGTTCACATCAAATCAAATAAAGCCTGCCAAACAAAGAAGTTGAAAAAGAAGTATAAAGAAAATAACATGCTTCACTTAAAAGGCTGCGGCACTATACGGTTTATGCCTGGCTCTCACATAAGGTGGACAGCTGGAGAAGTGTAATTCAAGCTTTACAAAAGCGTTTAGTGTTTTTTTTACAAAATTGAACACAGCTTTTCTTTCTGACAAATTGGATTCAAAAATATAAAACCCACACAAAACATGCATCTGTCTACTCTACTCTCTCTCTCTCTCTCTGTAGTCGAGTCCTTCTCTTGTAGAGTTGCAGTCAAAGGTGTGGCAGTGGCCCCACACTCATTCACCGGGGCAGCTTTTGGTTATAGTCACCTCCACAATCAATGACAAACAGTACAGAAGAGCAAGCGAGCTGGCCGCCAGAATCTCTGCAGTCTTCAAATGTACTGCGTCCTTGCAGTAGGGGTCTTCTTCAGCAATTAAGGAAAAAAAACTGAAGCAAAGCCACTCGGTGACAAAGTCTTTAGGTCAAACTTTTTCCTTTGACCTACTCCGTCTTCTGTTGCTCACTACAGCAAGTTTCTTCACTCAGCACAGCTCTCTGTTCACACTGCCCTTCTCGGAGTGTGTGACAGATAGCGTGCACGCATGTAAGAGTATGCGTTTGTGTGTGTGTGTGTGAGGAAGAAAGAGAGAAGGGCAGATGGGTAGCCGGTTTGTGTGTGAGTGTGTGCGTTCTGCATTTGCGTGTAGGCCTATGTGTTTGAGTGCAACCGAGGAGTTCCTTGTGGCGGATCGTAGAAGCAGTCTTAATTGGTTATCTGGCTCTACAGGTGAAACTTGAGTCTCCTGGGCTGCTGAGGGGGCGGGGCATAAATAATACAAAAGGTAGAGCAAGAGAGAGAAAGAGATACATGGATCTTACAATGAATGCCAGTAAGATGTCAAACCTATCAACATCTAAATATTAACAACCTGTAATTTCTTTGTTGATGGGCTATATTTATGCTTGTGCGGAAGAGAAGTCGCATACTTAAGCCTTTATGTTATCTGACCTAAATCAGCTCCTTCTCTTTTTCCAGAGTAACATATACTGTCATGTGTGTGTATGTGTGCATATGAGCGAAGATAAGTGACGCGTCATTCTAAGAAACAATCAGGTTTAAATAGCATCAACATGAGAAATGCAGGAAGCCACCAGCCTACAGAACCCCATACTTAACAGCCAGAGAAAGATCAGAGCCAGGAGGAACGAGGCTTGTGTTGTAGATATATGACATCTTCGCTCAGGGAATCAATGAGAGAGGAAGGACTCTCTCAAAACACACACACACACATCCAGTAAAGGATCGGTAACAGGGCTGTGATTATTAGTGCCATCAACTAAATTATTCCTCTTCCACAGGGAAGGGGTCAGATTGCCAGATCTGTCCTGTTACGTGGTATAGGTGTTGGGTTGCCAGATCCTGATCTCTTGGTCTTATCATTGCCAAGAAGCAAAGGGTACATGTTGTGTACGTGCGTGCATGTTTGTGCATGTGCGCACAGTGTGTTTATGTCTTTAGAGTGGGTGCACATGTGCATAAGAAGGAGAGAGCAATGAAAGAGCATTTTTTCCTGCATTTCCGCCCGTCACTAACGGTGCATCTGCCTTTGAACCATAATGAAAAGACCCTATCAAACATGAAGAGCTCTGAGTAGCAGCCAGTCTTCATCTTCCCAAAGCAATCGCTGGTGGCAGGTGATCCTGCGTCTTTTGAAATAATTTGTAGAGCAGAGACAACACAGAGAAAGTGGGATTCATGCCCGGGAGAGAAAAGCAGAGCAGTGGACTTGATGTGGCTCATCAAAAGCATTCAGGTCCTGAGGGGGAGCAGTAGACCATCTTTGTCGCTTTACACAAACACACACACACATACACACATTTCACTCACATACGCACACGTGCATGAAGCAATCTGCTGCTATCTAGTGGACCAGCATTACACCTGCAGCACCTCTGACTGTTAGGTTCAGGTAAGTTTACAGCCCTGCAGCGAGTGGAAGAGACAGGGCAATCGCCTAAGCACCATTCTCTTTCCATGATTTAATGTCGTTTGATAACGGGTGAAAATGAGACAGGTTAGGTAGTCTAACCCAAGGATAAACATCCATCTTGCAGGAGAGAAGCAGATAATCCGAAGTGTGCAGGCAAAAGGGGCAAGGAGGCAAGGAAGCAGGCAGGGAGGAGGGAGGGAGTGCACTGAAAAGCCTACCTTTCCTTCGGAATTCCCGCACCGGGGCTCCGTAGTCACGTTTCCACATCGTTTTACCATAGAAGTAAAAAATAACAACAACAACAAAAAACAACACACAAAACCTGAACTGCTACAAGTTCCCGTTTATATCGGAACCACTCACACGGTTCCCCCTCACCGCGGACGAGGCTCCCGGCTCAAGAGCAGCAGGGGTCGGTCAGTGGAGAGGAGGAAAAAAAAGACGTGCCACCGGGAACCGGAGGATGAATATTTAACGACCCGCTATTCTTCGGTGACCCGCCCGGGGGGCTTGGGTTCCACCCGCCGCGGGGAGAAGTGATGAGCACCGCGGGTGGGCCGCGTCGGCACATGTTGGTGTTCTGTTGAATAAACCAGACGGGGTGAGGTTGACATGGGAAACGTTAACAAGTGTTCGCTCGTTTTCAGGAAAACGGTGAACTCTCTCGGCTAACGGCTGAATGGTGTATAGCCTAGCTTGAGTTCTGTAACTTTAGCATTAGTTCGTTAGCTTTAAATTAAATGAAAGATGGCGTTAGCTGAAGTTGAACGTTTTCCTCTCACCGGGGGGGTGAGAGGGTGTCATCGGGGGGAAAAGGGGAAAAGAAGCTCGGTTCCGAGGTCTATACATTGAACAGTTCTTCCGCTGCCCGCCAGATGGACCCGCCCGCCAACAAACGAACCTCCCGGTGGCTCCGTGACCTGGACGACCTTGGCGTCTCCCCCACGTGACCGCTTATCAAAACAGTTTTTTTTTTTTTTTATTTATCGTCGGGCTTTGATGTTGAACCGTCTGGGGGGAGAGACCTCGCACTCCTTGTCTTCTTTGGCTCCGTTTGAGCTATTTATATTCACCTTACGGACGCATTTGCCTTTACGTTAAGGGTTGACACACTCAATGCGCTGTTGACGTGATCCTGCAGCTGGAAGCCACAGTCTCGGTCAGAGCAGGCAGCTTGTCTTCTCACAGAAACCAGGTCACCGGTTTTATGTATTTTTTGTCCTCTGACGGCATCGTAATCAATTATGCTTCTTAAACAGATGCATAAAATTATGGCTGTGTGCAATGAAATAACCCGAGCTCTCTGTTTTTTTATTTGTGTAATATATTCAAATAAATCAGTGTTTTCCAGTCTGGTGGCCAAGACTCCCTTAAGGGTTTCTGAGAAGATAAACAGGATAGAAAAGCAGAAAATAGAGGCACTCCTCCAGCCGTTATACGTTTTTTCTTTCTCTTGTAAATTACTGCATTGTATTACTAATTGAGTCATTCAAAATATCTATATATTTGAATGAATTTGTCTGTGTGACTGTCTTTGATCGTGGTTACGGCTGTGACAATGGGCAGCACGCAGGAATGATATTGTTTTAAAAGGGCGACAAGCCATGAATGGAGAATCACTGGATGAGAGCGATGGCAGCTGGGGGCATCGCATTCTTTTATTCTGCGTGGATCGTCATGCTCTCTGGAAGAAATCCTCACCTGAATCATTTTTTATTTTTTAACTGCAGTGTTGCAACCCGAAGTCGATGCTAGAAAATCGTGTCCCGTTGGAACACTGAAACACTAAATATCTGTAATGCTCAGCATGTTCCGTTGCCCCCTTTCCAACCCTGGGCCATCTGAATCTTTCAAGGAAAAAGCAAAGGCTTGATCCTGCGGGAGCAACATAACATAACAAAGCCTTGTCTCGGGAAGGGGGTAATTCTTCCTTGAGAAAAAATGTTGCAATAGGCATCAAGCATTCAAGCAATTTTAGTAAGGAAATATTAGAGAAGCGAGATTAAACTATAATTCCAATGCCAATTCTCGTAAAGTAAAAGCAGAAAGCTGAGGTGAGACTTGCTGCTGCCGAGTCGGGGACGGAAGCAGCCGGCGCCGCTGGACGAATGGCAGGCAGCAGACCGGTGGCGGAGCACCAGCATTGTTTTTTTTTCTCCTCCCGAAGGAGTCTGGATCTGAAACAGCTGCTCGGAGACACTGGTTCTCCACAACAAGTCAAAAAGCTCCCCCCCCCCGGGACCGAGAGAGAGAGACCTGTGCATCTGTGCCTCCGTCTGCGTGTGGGAGAGAGGCGTGAGGGTACAAATGCATGGATAGATGGAAGAAAGAAACAAAGACAGAAAAGGCAGCAGGGTACATCCATCCACATCCACTTAACAGGCTCCACCTGGATAGGCCGGATAGCGGAGGACGTTTGGACTGCGGCACCAGCGGGAGCCCCCCGCTGTGTCTCATCCGTTTCTAATAGTCCCCCGCTGATGCGGAAGGGTCCTTGAGTCACATTTTCAACCACTTCCTGTGTTCGGAGACACAACAGACTGCCATTGTTGCTCCAAATCACAGTGGTTTGTTCACGTCGCTCACAAAAAAACTGCGCATCCGTCTTTTATTCCCCAGTGCAACAGAACCCCTCGGTAACGGTGTAAGCAAGGAACGAACTGTCACCACATCCACTTCAAGATAGATGTAATATGGCTCCGCGCATGTTTGTGTGTTTGTCTGATGTGTGTGTGTGATGGGAAGAGAAGGTATGGGTTAGTTGACAATGACAAATAGCCGTAAAGAGGAGAAGAAGCTGCATCTGTGCATCAGATTGAACGTCTGAGGAATACATAGCAGCATATGGTATCTACTTGCACAGAGAATTTGTACACACTTTAAAATGAGTACAAATACATGTCAAAGTCAGTACAATACACTCATAGTGCTACACTGCACTTCATAAACAAAACAAAAGTATTATACTGAAGATAAACAGCATCATACTAAAGATATGAACATGTGGTAATGAGCATGAACAATACGCAATTATCTTAAAATAATTCCATTTCATAAAATGATTGAGATACATGATCACAGCATTTAGTTTATAATTAAAATATTCACGCAAGTGTCTAAAATAGGGTAAAGAAATGAATATTTATGCCCACCACTGTGTTTAAAAGGATTTCACTATTTGCCGCGGAATTATCGAGAATTCTCGATAATAGTAACAATTTCTTTGGTCGGTGGAAAGCTAATAACCAAATGCAGCAGATTTTCAGTTTGAAATTTCCAGCCACAATCAGCTCATAAAGTCGCATTAAAAAAAAAAATTGAAGTTTTCATAAGGCTTCACATTTCACACAAGTAGTTTATTAAAGTGAGCCTCATACAGCGTGTTCAGAGAGTACAGCAGGGGAAGCGGATGCTCAGGAGCTTCAGCGTGAACGTTCTCATTCTATGATATTTAATTTTTTTATCATGATTTACAGATGAAAGTAATGCAAAGCGATCACTGATTGTGTTGCGGCGTTTTCCAGGAAGCTTTTCTTTCTACAACATCTGTTGTATTTCATTAAACCCGCCACGCTGTGAAGGCATTTCTTTAAATGACTGTTGATAATGATACAACTTGAAGAATTTAACATCCCTGCTCCTCCTGGGTGTTTTTGAAAACACAACAGGCTGAGCAGTTCGCTCAGTGCTGCTTCAGATCCGCTCCACTCTTGAGTGTGGGAGAGCAAAGGGACCACAGGGACAGAATTATCATGTTGTTTTTCGCACAGCAAGTGATTATTTGATCATCAGCAACCGCTTGGTTGTGAGATCATGCTTCATTGTCGGGATGGTGCTGTGGATCAGAGATAACACCTGTCCTGGCACAACAGAAGATAGAATGTCTATGAAATCCGACGCATCTCGTAAACCCATTAGATGAAGCCAAATTACATTTTGAGATTTTTTTTTTTTAAATAAGTGGGTAAAGTCCACCAGGAGATGATGGTGGATACACAGCAGCAGGAGGGGGGGGGGGGGGGGGGGGTCACCTGTGGCCTCAGGCTTACCAAACCTGCTTTTCTGACTAATTGTGGTGCAATTTGAGACATTTATTCACATTATTCATGACATGTGGAGGACACACAGCTGCAATTTATCAAATTGGTTTCTCTCGCTCGCCGCATACTGCTGGCAAATTCCACAATTCACACTCACAACCTGCAAATACAAAACAGGAGGAGCCTCAACAATTACTTACTTACTTAATTAATTAATTAAAAATACTTCCCTTCACTTAAATAGATTTGTTGGTGTAATAATGTTACATTGACTTATTTAATGTATTAGCCAGAACCTTCTGTTGTCTGAATATGCAGGCAAACCAAAGGTTGAATAAGGATTGAAAATCAATCCGCAGGAGGAACAGGAGGTCATGACTGAGGAAGCAGCTGACTCGGCCACTTTGCTTTCTGTCACCTGGAACTAGTAAAGCAGCAAATGGGCAGATGGTTGGATGAAAATCTGTAAGACATTACATCCGTAGACTACTCTTACTCCTGCCATTGTTGGCATGGTTTCCATGCTCTCTGCGCCTACGTTTTGCGGCTATAAAATCAGCAGATACATTTGCGAGTACAAAATCAGGGTTTACTAGCCAGATAGGAAGATGTAGGTCAGCAACAGGTAGGCTGTGAGCAGAGGCGAACAAGACCAGAAGGGAGCAGGCATCGAGCCAAAAGTCACCAAAATATGCAGACAGATGTATAAAATGATTTGAATTACTGTGTAGGCAGGTAATGTCTAGAAGTAGAGAAGTAAGATTCAGGTTATCGGACAGGTTGGGATCACAGCCCAATGCTCCATCAGCCCTATGCTCCCTCAGCACAATGCTCCCTCAGCCCTATGCTCCCTCAGCACTATGCTCCCTCAGCCCTATGCTCCCTCAGCCCTATGCTCCATCAGCCCTATGCTCCCTCAGCACTATGCTCCCTCAGCCCTATGCTCCCTCAGCACTATGCTCCATCAGCCCTATGCTCCCTCAGCACTATGCTCCATCAGCCCTATGCTCCCTCAGCACTATGCTCCCTCAGCACTATGCTCCCTCAGCACTATGCTCCCTCAGCACTATGCTCCATCAGCCCTATGCTCCCTCAGCACTATGCTCCCTCAGCACTATGCTCCCTCAGCACAATGCTCCCTCAGCCCTATGCTCCTTCAGCACTATGCTCCGTCAGCCCTATGCTCCATCAGCCCAATGCTCCATCAGCCCTATGCTCCCTCAGCCCTCCAAAAGCAGGTTTTAATAGTCTAAATGGAGGATATGTAGGTCAGCACCGGGTAGGCAAACAAGACCCGAAGGGACAATGCTGGTGGACAGTTATCCAAGGCTGTGGACAGAGTCACTGGCCAAACAAAAGATGGCTGAAATAGTCTTCAGAATGACTAGAAATTGCATGAGAATAATGAGACAGTGGGCAATGAGAATGCAGACAGGTGGAGTATCAGATTAGGTGACTGGTTGGACTGGGTGGGAGTTTAGACCAAACTAATAGCAGAGGATGGATGGAGATCAATACATCAGTATATTCCTAGATTAACCACAGTTCTCTCTTGTCTGAGAGTTCAGTGTTTCACTTTCACGCCAAGGAGCATAATCTGTCGGTAGAAGGTAAAACGATTTTAGCAATCCGAAGGGAGTGTACAGGTTCGCTGATAGCAAATCACTAACACATTGGTTAGTGGCAGTTTTTGATACCGCATGTTTGAAATGATCCTTTCCTCTTGATATTTACAGACTTTGATCCCCCAGTTGGCTGTTGTATCATATTCATTAGTCACATATACTTTTCTATTTACAGCAACTAAACAATAGTTTGAAGGGGAGAGCCGTCCCTCTCTCCCTCTCCCTCTCAATGCTGGCCTTCAGGTCCCAGTTGGCCACTCGTGATGGTCCGTCCACCTACGCCTCTGAGTGTTGTTGCCAGAGGCAGAAATGCACAGGCAACAACAACCAGCATACAGACGAGAGGCAGCCACCACGCTTTACATGGAAGCGCACTTTCACTGGATTTAGCACAGTATCAGAGAGGCTTTGACGTTTTGCAAAATAAGTTTTACACTTCCACTGCTCTCTGCCTGTCTTCCTCACCCCTCCCTGAGGAGAGTAAACGATTACAGTAGGTGTGCAGCCAGAAGCAGCTGGTTAAAGTCAAAACACAGCTGGAGACGGTACACCTCATTTAGGTGTGACACAATCGCTCGTTCACGCACTCGCGAGCACGCGGTTCGGCTCTGTGAGTCCGATCACAGGCCGCAACAGCAACGCCGAGATTTTTTTTACACCTTGAAAGTTTGTGTGATAATAGAATATGTGGTCCCGGGGGGCAACAACTGTAGAGGGAAACCCGCCCGAAAGAAGTCGCCTTGAGTCCTTAACAAGATTTAGCCAACGTGGCAAAGTCTCTGCACCAATCTGGATGTAGAACTCACTAAAAATGATGTAGTTCCTTCTCTAAATAATGAAGAACACAGTCCCTGCTGAACATCATCAAATCCTCATCTGGTTGAAGATGAGGATCACCTGTTCTTCACAAAAACTGTATTATCAAGCTGTGTCTTTTTTTAACTGATTCACACTCCTCATCTCGGGCAGTGGGGGGGGGTTCCTTTTCCTTTTTTAATATTTTAAATAGCAGGGGATCAATTTCAGACGCAGCCCTAAACAATAGTTTACAAACAATTAAACACAAATTTCTTCATACAACCAGTATTCTTCGTTCTGAATCCTGCAGCGTTACCATGCGTAACCAGCGAAGTCACCAACACTTTCAACCGCATTTTAGAGCGGCAATGACACTAACAATCTTACATTCCATAATAGCCTGTTTGTGCTGTTCTCCCGAGTGTGGTGTAACGAGGACGATAGTGGCCAGCGGGCATCGGAGTACACGGCGTCACAGAAGATTGCACAGCAGGTGGCAAAGACGCTGCTTTCCATTAGGGACAAATATTCCCAATGGAACCATGTTTACGTGGCCACACTGATCACGCCGACCGGACTGAGAAAATGCCACAGTGTCGCCTTGCAAAGGTGTGTGTGTGTGTGTGTGTGTGTGTGTGTGTGTGTGTGTGTGTGTGAGCACTGCATGATGCCGCCGCCAAACTCTCTCCGTTGGTGGTCCTTGAGGCCAATTAGTCTGATGCAGAGCTGTATAGTTTCCCATTCCCATTCTATTTTTGTCTACATTTAGCGGCGTATTGTTTTGATTGTCAAATCATTGACATTGTCATTTAGAATATTTCTTAGACGATAAGATAAGATAATTCAAAGAAAGTTAGCTGCATGTTGATCAGTCAATCCGATCGGTGTGTGTGCCAGGCGATTAGTCAGACACTGAATTACAATGCTGATACCAACCTTCCCCACCACCTCGTCCACCAGGGTAAAGACTCAGGCAGGATGTGGCCGATCTTCTAGCAGGCAAATTCTGCTATCATCTCATTTGTTTTCGCCCCCCAATATACAAAGTATATTCCACTGTGATCTACGTTTCATCAACAACACTAAGTGCCTTTTTTTTTTTAGGCTTTCGAGTAGTTCATGTTAATGGAAAACAAGTGTACTTGAGGCTTTTTGGAGCTCGAGGGGGGGAACCTAAAAATGCATTGTTGGGTTGTTATGATCAGGTTCGCGTTTTCAGTCGGCGTCTCTCTGGTGTTGATCCTGTGCGCGGTGTCGATGAACAGACTGACCACCACCGAAAAACAAACAGCACCCGCTCCCAGTTGTACCCGGGTCAGCCGAGCGCGTAGGCGAAGTTCCCGCAAATCTTGTGGTTTGAAGTGTGAGATCCCATCTGAACGCAAGCAACGTTTCAATTTCGGTCTGGTTTATGTTCATCGGCAGTAAAATATTTAACGCAGCCTCTGGCTATGCTGATAATAGAAAGGCCATAAAGAGCTACAGCCTCGAGATGAGCTCCTTTAAATGGTTCTGTGGACCGGGCCAATTAGTTTGATTTGGCTTCAGCTTCCGGCACTGAAACGCACTATTGCACCAACTCTCTGGCCAAAGCACCCAATGTACTGTAACCTCTGACAGCACAAATATTTCACCACCCCGATCGTACAAACGGGATTCCCCCGTATCGCAGAAGATTTGCGAGCCGTAAAATTGGCTAGCAGATATTGCCCTGCCGCTTCATGTGCAAATTAACCAACAATGCGCAAATGTGTGTTTCACCAGATCAACTGGATGACTTTGTTTTCTGACATCTTTGTGTGCGTTGTAGGCCGCTTCCCCGATGTGAGTCATATTCTGTATTAGAATCCAAGTTTACTTTAAGTACTGAATGTAGAAGTGCTCATGATGCAGAATGGCCCATTTCAGATCCATGCATATTATGACACTGGGTTTTAACTATTGATGCATTCATGTGTTCATCACTCGGTAAATCTGGGGCTAATTTGAGTAATTATTGGGAAGATTAAACTTCAATACTTCTTTATTTTATTATTACATTTAAAACTTTAATGTAATTGAATTCATTATTATAATTTATTTGAATGTAATGAATAATAACAGAATAAAAAGCATACAATTTGCTGCTGACTTGAGTCATAAAGCAGCATTAAAGGGAAATTGCTTTGAAGTTGGAGGGACTAATGAAACCTACCAGCTCATTATATAACAAGTTCTAACCTGTTCGTATCAAAACACATCAGGTTGTAATTCTACGGAGGAAGGGAGGGAGGGGGGATCATGTGCCAGACTTTTTCCTTCACCTGGACTACTTTGAGTCTCCACTGATTGGTTGCCAGGCCGCTGCATAGTGACACAGAGGCAGGTGCAGGTTCTAATTGCTTCCCTCATTTATTATACGATAACCACATCACGGACCCTCAGCACAGCACAGAACCCTTTTGTGTAGATGGAAATGTTGGATGCATACTATCAAGTTAACCAAGTCCAGGTCTTTTGAAACATATTTAATCTGACCCTAAAGTTACTGAAAATATAAATTATTCAACGCTGGCCTGTGCGGATGAACTAAAAGTATTCTTACCTTAGAAAAGGTATTCAGAATGTTGGAGTGCAGAGATTCTCCCACGTGTGCATATTGAATTCACCCATTTCAACCCAAAGGATGTAGGGTGAGAGCGTTAAAACGGAGGACGGGCTATTTTCTGAAAGAGAAATCTCACCAAAGATTCAAAACTCTCCACATCCGTCCCTGCAATTCATTACTAAAATATTGACTGACCTTTTAAAGCTGAGGATAATTGCCGGCGTGGCCAAGTGAAAAAGACACAGCAGTGCATCACTCGCAAAACAAATTGATTTCGGCGGCTTTTTCACTGTGATCGGCACGGTGACGGGACGTAATCCCCGTGTCAATTTTAGAGATGAATGCTCCTTAAGAGGCGCCTGCCACATTTGAATGCTGCGACGATACCTTTTGGAGGGGTCGAGGCCCTTTGAGAGCCCCATCCGAGGCTTCGCCTGAGACGGAGGCGCCGCACACCGCCCCTGTCTGGCTGCAGGAAGCAGTGCCGTCTGTGGGAAAGAGCTCGTTCCAGGTCACCCACTCGTCTGTGGGCGAGAGTGAGAGAAGGTGGAGGGAGTGCAACAGAGGGAGGGAGACAAAGTAAAAAAAAAAAAACGACAGACGAGATGGAAGGAACATCTATAACTCGGTAACGCAGCGTTCTGTTTCAGATAGAGAGCCGTGAATACATTTTGTGTTTATTTTGTTGCCATTTATTGACGGGGTGATTCATTTCCTGGGTCTATATAAAGCCGCGTGCTGCAGCTACAACGCGGCGTCTTCGCCGCGCCACTGCCTCAGTCGGAGAGGAAGGAACAAAAAAAAAAAAACAAGAGTCGAGATCATTGTACAAAGGACAGAAATTTCATCTCGTGGGTTTATCGTCGGCCCACCTGCTTTCTTCGCCAACCAGTTTACTTCCAGCCGCATAGAGACGTTACAATGAATCATTCTCGTGGATTTTTTTTATTGTGTTTGCCTGTCAATCAAATTGACAGATTGTCGTCAGATAAAGTCAAGTGAGTGGCGGCGCGAAGATGCCGATGCATATTTTAAACTCGGGCAAGGTCGGTGTGGCTGCCAGCAGTGCTGTCAGGTGTAGCCGACCAGTCATGGCTTGGTCATCGGGATTAGGGATTAGGAGTAAATGCCCTGTGGGATGAAACCGACAAGGCGATTCTTAAAAAGACACAGGGATTCATAGTGAAAATACAACCCCCAAAAAAGTGTCGGGCCTTGTTGTCATGGAAACAATGTGCCTCTTTACAAAAAAAAAAAAAAAAAAGAGGCTGCTAAGTGAAGTCGACAGTTCCAGGCTCCAGTGGGCCGTGTGTCTCGTTTCGAGCCGTGCAGCCAATTAGCCATGCGTGCTCTCGAAAAAAAAAAAGACTTGCACGTTGGGAGCGCCCAGCGTGTGCAGGTGCGGTTCAGCGCAGACGCCGCACGCCAGCCCCTCCGCCGAGCGACTGGCGTGCCGTATAGAGCCGCGAGCACCGCAACCCGGTTACCCGTGGCCTTGGTTAATAGTTTTCTCTCGCCTGCTATTTATTAATTTATTTAACAGTTTGTTAAATTGGAGCTGCTTTGGTTTGGGCATTTAATTGTCCTCTGATTCATTCTAGATTTCAGAGCACTGGGCTTTGACTGTTACCTAAAAAGAATCAGTGGAATGAACTTTTGGTCTTCAGCAATTATACAGAGTAACAACCAAATACTTAGCACATTGGTGACGCTCCAACCGTCGATAATGGGGCCAATTTGTTGTCCAAGTATCTCATAATTGCGCACCCTGTGAAATTGAAACACAGAGCGTTAAAAAAAACGGAGAGATAGCGATGCCCATTGGACTGCCGGATAGGAGCCCGAGCCGAGTGTCTCTGAGTGTCTCCGGCCTGGTTGACCTCTGCCCCCGATGTGACGTTGGGGCCCCCTGAAAGATCGCACGACGACCGAGCCGAGCGATTCCTATAACAGGACACACACACACACGTATCAATGTATTTTTTCCAGCCGTCTACAAACTGAGCAGGGCTGACTCACCACTGCCCGATGAGCCAGTGTGCGCGGCGGGAACACATGCGGAGGGAGAGAGACGGAGAGAGACTCGATCTGCGCCACCAGAATGTCCCACAAATCGCAGCGCGAGGGGCCTCGAATGAGATTATACTTAGAACAGGGAGCTTTTTCAAAACTTTTTTTGAAGAAAGTATCATTTTTAATACGGTTTAATATTCATATTGGGAGCTGAGATGATAAATGGAAGCAGCTGTTAATAGCATTGGGCCACATTTTTCTACAGGTCCCGCGGGGGGGAGGTGTCCTGAGCACGTCCTGTCCCGCCTGCACGGGAATAGCGGGACGAGAGAGGCCTCGTGGGTGGGGTTGGTGTCATAGAAAGGCCGTGCTATTCAATTTTGCAATTTGGAACCTCAGGAATTCTTCCCTTGCTTGTGTGTGGTCCGTCTCCATCTCTTTTATGTCCTCGTTACGCAATCGGCGGACTCTTTTTATCACCCCGCAGGCTTTTGGCTCTGACGGAGGAGGATAGAGGACCTCAACAGGTGGAGATTTTTTTTTGTATTCTCGGGATAGAGGAGGAGGAGGAGGAGGAGTAGGAGGGAAGTGAAGTGTTCCTTAATAAGAAAGCCCTCCGGTCTGCTTATACTGTGTTTGGCCTCGGCGTGTAACACAGTCCTGGTATATAGATCCCTCAGGCGCGCTTACGTGACCCCGTGCACCATCTGTCTGCAAAAGGGACTCAACACTCAGAGGGAGATGCAGCAGAGATGGAGGGGTGGGGGTGGGATGGGGGGAGCTCCCTGAGGACCCCCCCCCCCCCAACCCCCCCCAACCCCCTCTCCACCCCCACCCACACTCGGCTAATTATGTTTAATTGAAGCAGTGTAATTCGGCGTTGGCTCTATATTTCCTCTTATCTTACCCGCAGCCTTTTACCGACCGTGGCGCCGATGCGGTGACATGACACATCGTCGGCAGCGAAACGTCTACCGTGAGGGACTCGGTGTCTCCCCGGAGACACCGAGTCCCTCACGGTAGACGTGTCGCTGTCCGAGTTAGAGCACTTGAGCGGATATTGAAATGTTTAATCTGTGCGCAGAGGACGCGCCGGGGAGCGAGAGCACCGCGCGGGGTTGACTCGATCGTCGTGTGACGCCGACACGGTTGCTCGCGCGCGCGCGCGCGCACACCCGCGTACACACACATGTTGAGAATGAGGCGCGCGCTGCACAACCGGCGCGCACGCGGTTTATTTTGTGCTTATAAGCGGCCGCAGGTGACGGCATGGTGGGAGGCGCGCGTGAAAAGAGAGGCAGAAAGGGGGAGGGGACATTTTTTCAAGAACAGTAAAGTTTTTTCTTTTTCGTCGCCCTCTCAACTCGCCACACGTCCTCCTGATATTTCATAACAGCGCGAGGATGAAGTCACCCAAGTCTCCACCCCGCCGCCGTCCTCTCCCCGTTCAGGCCCCGTTGCCCGTATGTTTAATTAACTAGGCTGATGTGTGAGTACCTCCAGCCAGCGAGGCGTGGGCGCGCGGGCTGCGGGGTGAAGACACAGCCGGAGAACATCTCCTCCTCATTTCACTCCGCCCGGGCGCTCGTCGGGCTGCGGGAGCGTCGCGCTGCAGAGGAACCTCGACCCGTTTAAACTTGTGCGCCCTATTTCGTTCCGGGTGTTCGCGTGCTGCGGGAGTGCGGCGCTCATTCGGAGAGCGCGCGGGGGAGAAGCAGGGTGAGACACGAGGGAAAGAGAGACATTTCGAGTGTGTGGATACATAAAAATATATATTACATATTTATATATATATATTTATATGTCCGTGTGTGCGTTTTCATGTTATTTGTGACGGAATTCCCCTCCAGTCTCCCAAGAAATCCGCGAGCGGCGCGAGGAGGAGGTGAAGGAGGAGGCGCGCACCTGTCTACAAGCCCTCACTGCGGTACGCGCGGGGCTTCCGCTGGAGATTCCAAACCGACCGTCAATGTGGATCCTGGAGTCTGACTGATCCCCCGAACCTCAACGGCTTCTCTTCGCCCGCCCCCCTCTTCGTGGTTCCCCCCCCGACCTCCCCGGCCCGTCTCCGGTGTTTGGCACCGTAAACCGAGAGGAATACTACCTATTTACCGGAGGGTGGGGAGGAGGGGGGAGGGAAGGTGAGGCGCCTTTGGAGCGGGAGATCTTCACGGGCAGACAGGTGGATTTATCCGTGGGGTGCTGTATTTTTTTTTTTTTTTGAGGGGGGTGGAGGGAGGGATGGGGGGTGGGGGGCGGACTGGATTGAGGAGAAAATTGATGGATTAATTTGACGGAGGAGAGTCGTACGTGATTCCCACTCCTGCCGAGGGCACCCGAATGGAGTAACAGGCTGCAATGTCATCTCCACCTGGCCGCCTGGAGAGATGTGTCACGGGAATGGGGTGAGTATGCTTTTTTTGGGGAGGCGGGGGGGCTGAGGAACTAACGTTAACTCTTTCTTACCAACCGGGGGAGGGACACGGACATTGAGCGGCATTTGGTGTCTCTCTCAAAGTGGAGCAGAGGCGGGTCGGCGTTCGGTGCTTGTCGGTCCGACACTCCGACGCGCAACCTGCTGCATGCCCGGAAAAAAAACAAAAAAACGAGCCCGGCACCAGGAGAGAGGAGCGTGAGGGGAATATTTGCCGAGGAGCCACAGGCTGTTTATTACGCGCTCTCTGACACACACACACACACACACACACACACACACACACACACACACACACACACACACACACACACAACACACACACAGGCACACACGCGCGCGCGTGACACCCGCAGAGAGCGTATAACAATCTCCGAATTGAACTTGTTTTCGTCACGCAGGCTTTCCGTCCAATGAGCCCGCGTGTCTCCCCCCCCCCCCCCCCCAAAAAAAACAGGCAGGCTCACACACGCGCGTGCAAATCGTGCACATTACAGCTCTAACACACACACACACACACACACACACACACACACACACACACACACACACACACACACACACTGCTATTTGATCCGATTCAAACTGTTAAAATGAGTCTCGTGGAGTGTAATGGCGCTGGGTAATAACGTGACTCCCTCACGCAGTTCCGCGTCGTTTTGTAAATCCAGAATGAAATTGAACAAGTCTGCAGTGCAACAAGCATCAGCGTTCTCTTTTTCTGTTTTGTTGTCCCCCCCCCCTCAGATCAAGTTTGAACACTTTTCCTCTGGTTTCACCGACGCTGTGAGAAGGAACCAAAATGCCAGCAAGCGCCGCGCGGCTCACGGCGGCTGCGCGCTCAGGCCCTCGCGCCACGGCGCCAAAACCCAACATTCACCGCACGGACTCCGAAGAAGAAGGCGCAGAACCTCCGCGACCGCAAACCTGCCGCAGCGACGCTTTGTGACGCCGAAGGTAAGCGCAACGCGTCCCGGTAACCGCTTAGCCGACGCTAAGCGGCGCTGTTGCATCACTTCTCCCCCCTTTCCCTCCCTCCCTCCCTCGCTCCCCCCCCCCCCCCCCACCGTTGGCCGTGTAATGAATTCAGGTCTCAAATTACAGGTTTCAGGCTTTGAATGCGGTCACGTTGTAGAAACACAGTTTCCTTCCCGCTTCCCTCGTGCCACATGTCGGACACGTGTCTTTTCTCAGGGACATGGAAGCCATCGTAACGGGACACAACATAAGGCCCTAATTACCATAAGTCTTCCCATCAGACCAACCAATGCTGGTCGGTGAAGTAAAGACTTGTCACTTGTAATGCTAAACAGTGTGCGTTTCTGTGTGCGTGTGTGTGTGTAACTGTGCCGTGATGATTGAGGGCAAACCATCCCTCACGCCACGCTGGACTCATGGTGCTGCTGTGAAGGCACAGGAGGCTGTGCATGTGCTCGGCGGTAGCCTATTTTCTTGAATAGCGGGATGACACAAATGGAGGATCATCTCCGAAGGGCTCAAACGCAGGAAAAAGAAGAAGAAAAAAAAACGAAGCCGCAATGACTTCTGGGTGATCGCCTGAATGGCGTTTCGTTGCCATGAAGCAACGGCTGAAACAAAGCACGAAGGCGGAAATAAGCCGCGGTGATCGCGATGCAAATTCGTATTCGCTAGCCGCTCACCGAACCGTTCCCCCCGGGTGTTGGTCCAAACGGGCGGTTCGGGACCCGGTGGAATCGTGTTGTTCCGTGGCACCGGCGTTCAAGGCCCCCTAGTCCCTCACATTAAATGTGCTCTTCTCAGACCCGACGCCGCGGCGCCTTTAACGAGACGGCCCCCTGGAGAGCGGCTCGATGCCACCGAAGTGGAACTGAATCAACTTCTTGCTTGATAGACTCTTCTCGTAAAAAATATATACACTTCTTTCTTCAGTCCGATATGAGGCAGTTTATTTTTGTTTTTAATTGTGTGGACGACGTTTTTAGAGCCAGACCCCAAAATGAGCTCGAAAAAAACCTATAAGCCTGCAAGTGGGGGAAGGTTCAGACAGCATTTATGCAGAAATATTTCTCTTCGTGGAACCTAAGTAGAGTTTTTAACCTATGTTCAACTGCTGTGCTGAGCTTGTCCAAAATTATTGCAATTATTGTTGTGCATTTATCGGATATAGCCTCAAAGAAATAATCAACAAGATCGCTCTGGTGTCGTTTTTTTTTTTACTCTCAGTTAAAACCAGAATAAACGCTAGAATAAAACTAGCTGCAAAATCCTCATATCCTCTCCCTGTCCTCTCCTCTCTTTTCCATAAACATAGAGGGTTTTAGGTAGGAGTATACACACACACACACACACACACACACACACACACACACGATTGCAACCTAGAGCTCATGAAGAATAATTATAAATAATAAAAACAACAAGAAGCCAATGAACCTGTGGGTGGAACATGCCCCCTTCCTGGCCTGCGTTGTAGCTGCATCTGTCCTGAAGCATTGTATTGACACATCCGCAGAGAAGAGCTGCAGCAAGTCATCCTCTCACCTGCCAGGTGTTTCTGGCTGCGTCTCGCTGTGCTCTCGATCGGACAAACCGTTATGTTAGGTTCTGCCGAGGAACGTTACAAGCCGACCCCCGCGATGCAAACCCGCGGAGCCTCCCGGCGTGGCTCTAAGCGCCGTGCTGAAAAAACGTTGACCGCCGAAACGAGGTCACGTTGGACGACGGGAACCGTTGCTCGTGTGTGAAGCAAAAACTTAAATGCTTTCTGGTTTCCAGTGTTTGAGGAATGTGAAAGAGGGAAGCCCCGCCCCCCTCAAGGCCTCTGTCACTATCGACAGCGGGCGTTTCCACGGTCATTCGACCCCCGTCGATCTTCTGTATGCGGACGTGTGGTGGTTGCGCTCTCAGACACAAGTTAATAACCCAAAAGCCTCTTAAGAACGTGCCCCGTTTAATCATTTAATGAAAACACAGTCGGTGGTCTCATTTAATGAGTTAGTGAGCCGGAGAGGTGTTAAGTAGCGTTTGAATGATACGGCGTTTTGAACTGATATTTTTAGATTTAAGTGGGTGAGTTGTTGTTTAGCATAGATGCTCCATTTCTGTGAATTTGACCGTTACACAAAAGAAAGTGTCAATCCTCTGAACAGGGACAATTCTTTGGTTGTGTTATGAGTGATAAGTAGCTGTTCTGTAATCGTCTGCGTTGCTGTTCCATAACAATTGATTAAAAAAAAAATGGCTGAAGATGCTGAAGATCAAACACACCGATCCCCAAAAATGTGAACCTCAGCAGGTTTACTTTACTGATTTCGGTAACCTGGTTGGAATAGATCTGAGACATGGGCGAGGTCCTTCAAACCCGAGGAATAAGTTTTCAGGCTGTAGGATTTTGGAAATCAGATTCTACTTTTGATCAATCTTAGAAACTCGTACCTGTGGTTTTTCTTTTTTCTCAAAGGCAGACGGTTGAATTTGATTTCTTGAGAGGTGGATTAACGGGTGGATTTTGAGGCATGACAAATGTAATAAAGCTGTAGCCAAGACACTGACACCTCCTGTGTGAATTAAAAGCAGCATTTCTTTCGTGTTTCTATTTTAAACAACAAATCCGTCAGAACGGTCTCATATCCCAAATTTCTCTGTGCTGAATGGTCGAAGAAATTTATTTTTAAACTTTTAATCTTTGCACGTGTGAACGTTTTGGTGGTTTTGTGGGACGTTCCGGAACACTTGAACTGTAAGAACTTACCCAAGTGTGCAGAGTACACTTTCTCTTCATTCTCACAAAGGGCTTTGGCCATTATACATTATAGTGCCGTTACTGATGACCTTGTTTCTGTTACAGATGGGGAAATAAATGTTAACGGGGCGCTAAGTAATCTGTGGCCTTTATCGAGCTGCATTGGCAGCGAGTCGGACCGTGAGACATCGTCTAAAGGTCTTGAGGCTCTGCTCAGAAACCCGCGACCCGCAGCAGGTGTCTGCAGCATCGCGGTGACATCATAGTGACGTCATAATTACGATGGCGCCAGCGGAGACCTAGTGGCATCATAAAGGAACAACGATGACCTACAGTTGAACTCCACATCATGACGCCACCTGGGTGGGTTTTTGGGGGGGCGATAATTCTCTGGTCACTATCAGCACCACTTTTACTATTACATATGCAGAAGGGATCTGATGCTTAAATGATGCCAGAACCTTGATCAGTGGGGCTTCAAAGGGCCTTTTGATAACTGTACATCATCACATTATTAATGGTAGTCAGCAGCCATTGTTAAAAAAGACGCACACAGATGTGTTCTCCTCTGGTGTCAGTGTTCATCTTTCAGATGGAAGCTTACGGCTTTCAAGATGGGGGATGTTGCATTTCTGATTCCACCCCCCCCCCCCCTCCCCCTCCCCCCCACTTGGTCTATTTCAATAGTGTGCTTTTGAATTAGCTTGATTGCTATTAAACGCAACATGTCCTTGGAGTCTCATCTGTTACCTTAAATGATGGCTTTCACACTTTGTCCGTCCGGGAGGGACAGGGTGGGGGGGACAGGGGGGTTTCTCCGAGCTCCAAAAGAGGCTTATGAGGGACGGTTCAGCCCGAACCCGTCACTCCGGCCAACTTAACGGCCAAAAAACCAAGACTCCAATTTTAAGCCTTCACGGATACCAGATTACGGCTCAAACTGATGCAAAACTGTCCTCGTTAAGACGTTCTTCAGCATCTCAAATCCCATTTGATTCAGTTCTCCACGGTCGCGAGGAGGAGATCAGTCGAATACCCGTATCAGTGCACTTGGGCCGCTTTGTCTCCAACAGGGATCATGTGGTCTCGCCGATTCCAGGAAAAATGATTTCCACTTCATTTTCAATGTTTTTTTTACATATGTTGAGGCCCATCGAGCTCAACGAGTTACCGAGATGATTAATAAACTTTGTCAACGAATCAGACATTATCACGCCAGGGGAGATAACGCGTGTGGGGCAGGACTAACAACGCACTACGGAGCCGCACGATAAAATAACACAAAGCATCGTGCGCAAAAGGTAATTCTGTTATTCTCCTGATAAGCCAGCAGCTTCCATTTCGAAAAAAAGGAAGTCTGGCAATGTGTGCTCAGCGCTTACTGTGCCAATGATGTTAGGTCCTCAAGGAATTTCATCACTCTGCCTCGTAAACACGTTAAATGGGATTTATTCTTCTCCCCATGTTATGTTCCTTTGTGAAAAACAGAGGCTCCAGAAATACACATATAATTTAATATTGTTTTTGTGTTAAACAACAGCGACTATTACATTTTCAAGTTGGTTTGCGGTCACATGCTCGGCATCGGCTAACAGACGGTAAAGCAACTCATGTGACATCAAATGTGCCAACCTTTTCCATTTTTCTTCAAGGAAAGATGAAAACATTCCCCTGGCCGCCGCATCCCGTTGGCCCCCGGCGCACATGAAGGGCATCAGATGATTGAAACGGTGCATTCCCTATTTCACTGCTGCTTATTTCCTCGAGAGCGCATATTGGAAAGTTGCTTCCAGGGCCGGGCTGCGCGTCTCGTCGAGAGTCTCGAGGTGTCGTCTTCAATTATCAGATCGCGGCAAACGGGCAAACAAATGTAAATCGAGTCGGGGGAGCACGCGGGCCGATCGACAGAACATCCCTCCAGATGTGCCGAATCCGATGGCCGACTCCGCCTTGTTTTGCAACGTGTCCAGATACAAGATGTCGGCACCGGGCGCACACGCTCCGCTGATCCCTCCGTAATGGCCTAGCAGGCTAGCTCCACACCTAGCCTACCGAGCTCTGGCCCGCTCAGCCGAGTGTTCACGCGAGGCCGGTGGACGCTGAGGTTCGCTGACACACATCTGCGGCTCTTTCAAGTCGCGGTGCACCAAATTGTCAAAGATATGCTGCTCGCCCTGGAGACACAAACTGATAAGATAAATATGTCAACAGAAATAAAGTAAACCTGCAGTATATGTTTGTTTCACGTCGTGAGGTAAAACAACATTGCTGCATGCCAATAAATGGCCTTAAAGTGTAGCCCATTAATGTAGCATTAGATAACCATGTGATTTGAATACAAATCTTTGGATTTCCACTTCAAAACAACCTCGTTCACTCGATGATGTAGCTTGTCAGCGTCTAGTCAGATTACATCCTCTTGGTTTTTAGTTTTTTTTCACGGCGTCCTCCTCAGAGCTCTGCCAGGCAGCAGGACGCTGAGGCCAAAACCGTTCCAGAAGTATCCGCAAATCATCCCCGAAACCCATTACTCCAGGTATAATGCTCTACTCCACTGTGGCGACAGGTGCCGCCTCAGACGGAGGCTCCTGGCGATGTGGCTCCATTTGAAGCCTGGCGTCTCCTCCTGCCAAGTGGAGCTTCTAACAGCAATAAGCTTAAAAAAAACATGTTAACCAGACACCGGTGCCCAGAGATGTATGATCAAAGATAGACGGCATGACCTTATAGTCTTATGGAGAGTTGTCATCAGACGCGTGCTCTTTGGATCTGGGGGAATAGCTGCCTTTCACCGGCGTGGTGAAGTCATGTTTCTTTTACGCATTTAGAGGTATAGTCGGTCTCCTTTTAAACAAAACATGGCTTTATTCATCATGAGAAAAGACATGACGTGTTCTCAGGTGCCTCTCAGGCTTCGTGAGCGATGGACTTGAAAACACGTTTTGCTGTTTAAGTCTTAATTAATGACCACAGTGAGCACAGAAGACGCTCGCCCCCACCTCTCAGTATTAAACGCCCTAATATGTTTCACATCAGCTTCACAATTAGTTATGTACAGAATTCTTCTGCGAGGGACACAGGGGTCTGGTGATTATTCTGATTTTGGCCGTATTTGACAAGCCCTGCCTCTTAATTGTGACACAAATGAAGAATGCAAACGATTCGGTGAGTGCTTTCTGTGTACACGCAACAAATGGTGCATACGCACTTTCTAATGACGCGATACCATGGCTTAGTTCCACCGCAGGAAGAGTGCTGTCGAGACTTTTACAGAAAAGGGACTCTGGCGCTTTTCAAAAGCACAAGAGGGGAATTGTAAAACTGGCAGCACAAGAACATGCTAAGTGGGCATTGCTACTTCCAGAAAAAAAAGAGAGAAAGAAAGCGATGTGCAAAAATCAAGTTAGTGCCACATCTTCCACACACGACGTCAGATAAGATCAGAGGAAATGTCCTCCGCTGGCACAAAACGTTATCGGCCGTCAGTACTTTTATTCCCCCCAATTTATTATAGCAATATGTAGTCTTAAGAAAAAAAAAAGGCGTATTAATAAGCATCGTCGCTTTCATCAATAATAGATGAGGGGAAAAGAGCGGTGCACTTCGCCTGCATTAAAACGAGCAGAAACACGGTTTGGGGTTAAAAATTCAAAGATTAAAAGCAGGGTTTATTTTCTCATTAAATGCGGTCGTCTTAACAAGGCTTACAAATGATTGTCTGCAGCCGTCATGTGTCATTTTAATGTTTCAGGTCTTTTGAATAATTGAGCGCTTTGAAAAAAAATCCCATTGTATATTCATAAGTCTTAGCTCATCTCCCTGCGCTGTGTTCTTGTGACCCTCGTGGTATGTGCAGCTTTTTTTTTTTTGGGTCAGATGCACTTAAAAACAAATTCATACAGGTTTTTCGCATGAACGAACCTGTGCAAATGCTTCTCTGGTGGATTATATCAAGGTACCGGATAAGAAGGACATTTGTTAGGTTAAAATCATCATTACGCATTCAAACATTCACACGTCCTTCACATCCTAAGTACACTAGGGCCCCTCGCCACCTTCCCCCCCTCTCTCCTTCGTCCTCGCCTCACGATTAACTGGCCCTCCCTGTTTTCGGGGGCCCCACCCTCGCGCCTTTTGCCTTTTTTTAAAGTCTTTCTCCTGCTTCACATCCTGCACCCTCAAAGTCGGACGCAGCCGAGGACAGTCAGACAAAGGCAGTTACACAAACGCACAACGCGGCCCCCCGCCCCCCTGATGAATAAGGGAGTGTGTCCTTTCCGTTTGGCAGTCCCCTTGTTTATTCATATTTATCATAAATGAAATATGAATGACAGAACTCTCTTGGATATTTCTCTTTCCCCTGGTTCCACACCAACCACCAGCAAAAAAAAAAAAAAAAGGTTTGGCCCGCAGTGTGTCCCCTAAACATATGCACACACATTTGAAATTTTAATGCGCAAAAAGGCCGTCGGGCCGTTTGAAAGACAAAGTGTTGCAGGAAGCCTTTTAATTTGAATCGAGGACAAACTGTCTTTACTGTTAAAAAAAAGGGGACGTTTGAAAGGGACCTGTTTCCATCATCTCGCGCCGCTGTCGAGCGGCGAGGACGCGGCGGCTTTGTGCCGCTCGCTCCGCGGGTGGGCGGACAACGATGCTCGGCGCGCGTTGCCAAATGAAAAAGCAATCTCTGGTAAATACAAACCCCCGCTGCCCCCCTCACTCCCCCCCGGGTCAGGAAAAGCATATTTAAGTACATGATGTGAAAGTATTAAAAGGTTCACCGCGATTGCTTTTGAAATAAAGCCAATTTCTTATTATTATGTGGAAGTCGTAAGTGGAGTTGAGTTTGTGAATCACGGACCATGTTGTTGGTATCCCTGTTTCCTTATTTCCGTATCCAGGTGTACTGTTGATGCACCAAAGACAGTGCCGGCCCGAGCCTCTTGGGGACCCTAAGCAGAATTTGATTTGGGGGCCCCCCTCCCACCACGCACAGTCACCTGTGCTAGAAGATTATTTCACAAATGTCACGCTATACTGTTATAGCGAAAATCATAAACGAATACAGTGAGGTCATAATACAAAACTAGGGCTGCTTGCAGCATAAGTGAACTAAGCGGCTGCTTGGGGCCCCAAGCAGCCGCTTAGTCCGCTTATGCCTTGGGCCGGCCCTGACCAAAGATATTTCAACAAATTTAATAGTCATTTTTTATTCAAACATACCCTTTAAGAATACGGTTAATTTATTGAATTAAGTGTGAGTAATCAACTGTGTTTTTTTTCTTCATGTTTGTATCTCTTAATTACATATATGTATTATTATTATTTATATATGTACTTATTTTTACCACATTTACCACTGGTGTCTCCCCTCAAGATGGCACTCGACATTAAATGTCATGACATTAAGAAAGGGACAAAAAAGACCAACAAAACCAGCACGCTGCGCCGATGACAAAAGAAACGGTTAGACGCCAAAGCATTTAATTCAAATTCTATCAGGGAATACTTCTGCATTTTAAACTGTGAAACTAGACGGGAGCTCGTCCATCTAAGATACTGAGTTTGACTGGCTATGACGTGCTACGTCACAGCCAAGATATTAGCCAAGAGATGAATCAACATGCACACAAGGTAAACAAAATCCCAATTCAAGTTTAGAAAAAGTCTGTGGTGGAATGTACACATTCTTACCTTGATGAATGGAGCGTTTTATTTTACTATTACTATTTCCCCCCCGCGATCAAGACACTGCCAAGTGGCCCCTCTGCTGCAATCAGACGCCTGTGACCCTGTAACATGTTAGTAGACTTGGATGAAACGATTCAAGACATTCGGTCAAACATTTCTCTTTTTCAAGAGAAGAAAAATACCCGAAAAAGCAAGCAAACGGTTTTGTTTCTTTTCTTAAGCGTTCCACACCTTTTAAAAACATTTCCAATATGTGCTTGAAGATGTCGCACCGCCATCTGCAATGTGTTTTAATTTATTTTTTTACCCAACTGAGACACAACTTAGCACAGACTGGTGACAGGCTAGTTTTCTCACAGTGCTATTTCAGCCAAATAAAACTAAGAAACAATAAAGGTGGGTGTCCACTCTGCTTTTAACTTTTGCACATTATATATCTTCCTCTGCAAACGTGATGACGAATCGTTCTCCTTGAGACAGAGAAATTGAGTTGTGAAAGCAAACCTTTCTTCCTCAACTTTCCTTCTCCTTCTTAAAGCTCTGTACACCCGGAACTCTGGCTCCCTTTTTTTTCGGTAATCAATGAATGCATCTTAAAGAAAAACAAAGGCTTATCTTTTATAAGTACTCGTAACAACATTAAAAAACATTCCCTCGGCGGGGAACATTCATTTGGTCTGGCACTCTGGCGTCGCACTCTGCCTGCCGGCTGCTGACCGCCGGAGAAGTGTAACTCGACGACATCGGCAAAGTCAACAAATCCCCGAACCGACGCGTGCGTGTTACTTATCATACAGGTGCAGCGGCCTGGAAGCGCAGGGCGCCTGTTATCGGGGACGCGGCTCGCGTGCGATCAGTGGACTGTGCCTTTCCTTATTCATGCAAATGCATTTAGCATTTAAAGGAAGATTGCACAAGTAACATGGGGAGACGTGATAAAAAATGGCTGACTGCACATTCTGGTACATTTGTTAAGGCTCGCCCACCGTTCTGGGGTTTTGCCTTTTGCGAGGAAAAATCCGTTGCCTCTGCAGTAAAGTAGCACATTGGAAATTGTATATTAAAGGTGTGGTGGGAGAGATGAAAATGACTAATCTTGCCTTCTGCAGAAATCACCATGACAGCAGAAACATGTGTAGGAGAGCTACAGTGAATTATTTAGAAATGAGAGTGGGCGCTTCTTCGAAAGCAACAAGTATCTGAGTTATGAAGGAACACCGGAATAAAAAAAAAAAAAAGAGAGCGCTAGAGTTGTGATCTTTTGACCTGAGCCTGAACACAAACTTCCTCTTATTCATTCCAGGGATCGCACACTTTGCATCAGTTGCACTGGTATTTCATTTTTCAACACATTCGATATGTAAGAACAAGTGTCACCTCTACACGTCAACCGCTGAGTCCATACAACTTAAATGAATAGATTCCAAACAAGCCAAACCTTTGGGGAAGAAAGCGAAAAAATTCAGAGTGAAACAGCTGAAACGTTAAGATTAAAATAACGCGGCTATCTTGTTATTATTATTCTCGGTTTTGGTAAAGATTAGTTTTTTTGCATTGTTTTTAAAAACCAAAGGTCATCTCATAGTAGTAGTGGTACTACTAGACGCTAGTTTTATCAGGGTAATAATTGGTTTGAAAACGTAATTCGTTCATTTAACGGGAATTCAAATTTTTCTTGATTTATTCCGTGGTTTTATTGCTTCATCGTAGCGCCGTTTCACTGCTGAACGGCGTCCTTTGCAGTCCCAGTTACTGATGATTAGCTGCTCCTTTATTAAATCAGACGCTAATTTCATGCAGATCGAGAGCGCGAATATGTACATAAATCTTGGCCAGACACTTTATGGAGATTCACAATCTAAATGAAACAACAACAACAACAACATTCTATGACGGTGAAAGCTTTCAGAACACCAGGACTAGAAATGCTGGTAGAAAACGGGCTGGCAAGTCTTCGTTTTTGGATTAGCGGCCGTGTCACATGACACCAAAAGAAATATGACATATTCTATTAATCCGCATTGGCACCGTGTTGAGCTTACATTCAGCTGTTACCACACGGTTCAACGGCATACATTTTTAGTTAAAACATTCATGGTAAAGGTCAAAGGTTGCGAACAAAAACTAACGTGAATGAACTGTTCTCAGTTTCAAGAACACAACCGCGGCATCGTCGTTGAGGCGCCGCCGTGTAGTCACGGGACCACGGCACAGACTCAACAGTTGAGCTCATTTAATGCTTGCCAACCTTTATTGTGTTGTTGTTTTTGTAAATAATCCCGCATTCAAAAGATCTAATTGTCCAATTCAATGTTCAGCTTGCACGCAACACTTGCCAATTTTGTACTGAGATCATTAGTGGCGGAAAAAAGAAGATCCTTGAAAGCAGCAATGCGATCAGATGTATACGACACAGCAGTTCCAGGTGTGCTTGGTTGTTACTAATGAAGGTACTTTTATGGGATAAAACGGATGGTGGATACAACAATTCATTGTTGGTGCGAATAAACACGTGGATTCAGCCGCCATCGTCGGAGAGTTCATGTGAGAGTGGAAGCAGAAGATCTCAGTGGTTAGAGGTATCATTTGTTTGGCAAACTGGCCATTTTGAACCCACAAAAACTCTGCGGAGTGCCTTTAAAATGTTTCCGGCGAGGGTGTGGGGGGCGAGACGAGGCCCACACAGCGCGATGCTAACTAGTGTTGTCATCTCGGGACACTACCCAGAGCTGCTTCATTGGTAACGGAGGAAGGAATGCTATTGTGAACTGATAGATTTAAACAAATTACACCCATGCAAGCTTCATTTAATAGGAGTTAGGGCTAACATTGCTGAACCAAAAAATGCGCTTATATCCAAGGAAAAAGCACTGCAGGGTTTGTTGCGCGGTGCACAAAGATGTCCTCTGAATCAGCGTCCCCGGAGCAGCCGGAGGGCCTCTTAACGCCCGCTCTCTTTTGAGCGCATGGGTGTGATGTTTCCAGCTTTGACAGAGCCTTCGTTTTCTACAAATCTCAGGTTTAACTGAAAAGGAAAACCTTTTTTCGGGACTAGAGTAATTTGCTGCTCACAGGCAAATTTGTACAATTTAGGAGGCGTGTTTGGACGAGCACAAACAGAAGCCGCCCGCGTTTTCACGGCACCGAATCGGCCGTTTCGGATGCTCTTCTACCGTTAAAAGAGTGAACGGCTTCGTTGCTATCGGCCGGTCGCGAGAGAATTCTGCCGCTGAATGTTACATTATTAAGATCTTGCATTTTTTCCCCTTAAAATTAGCATAAACGCTAACTCCTCCTTTGCATCTTTTTTCACCAGACTCAGCGGATGTGATTTTTAGCAACCAACGCAAAACCCTCCCTTAAAAAAAACAAAGGCGAACCCCAAAAAACGTTTTGCACCTTTGGGCTTGCGGTGGCGTTAGCTCCGATGCTAACTCCGGGGGGACACTGGTTTCCCGGGACAGGAGTGTGGCGGTGTGGTGATTTAGCGCGCGCATGCTAAGTGCTGCAGGCGACTCTGAGGGCACCGAGGGAGGGAGGGAGGGAGAGAGAGAGAGAGAGAGCACGCTGGGAAAGCACAGGGTGTCAGATATTACACACTGACCCGGCCCGAAAGACAGATTGGCGGAATTAGTCAAAAAGCAATATTTTAATGCATTTAGAGCAGGTGCACAGTTGGAAAAAGGATGAGCACGTGGAGACGGCTGGGTTTGCTCTTTGTGGACGTGACGTTTTTCCCTCCCCGGGTGTGGACCGCGGAGGTGTAAGGAATTGGCCGAGATGCAACGTAGCATTAGCTCTCATTTAGCCCGAGGCGCTTCACACACCGCATTCCCTCCGCTCATCTGCTTCTCTTAGATCCGCACACAGTGGGAGGGGGGGAAGAAGGTAACGCAGAGGAAGCCGGGGTGGGAGCGGGAGCTCCGAGGCCTCTGTGGCGGCAGACTGGAATTCGGCGGAGGATACCGAGTTGAAAGAGATGTTACTTTTCATTTCGGCAAACGTCATTGATTGATGCAGACATTTCAGTGCCTTTAGCGATGTTGAATGTTTTCCCTCACATGGCTGGGGTAAATCAGATTACATTTATCTCAGGGTTATTTTATCCATTAATAGCTGGCACTTTAAACATTGCCCACAGGCAGAGATTATGTTCAAATAAAAAGGGATTCGGGGCGTCCCGCGAAGCCAGATTAGCGCTTTAGAGAAAAAATAAAGTTAGGTTTAACCTTGCGCTCTTGATGGTTGCACACTTTGAAACTGATTTAAGTGATTTTTCTTAATGCTGGAGGACAGCGAGAGGACTCTAGACCCATGATGTTTAACCTTTGATTTTGCACTAGAGCACTCGCGCTAATAATTACATTCTGGCCACATACTGTATTTCAGTCTCACTGTTCTTAATAAAGATAAATAGCAGGCACTTCATCTCACAGCACCCACTGTGTTCTTGAAGGCATGTTCGGAATACACAAGACTCAAGAAGTATATTCTGTCCACAACACGCGGCAAAGTCGATTTTTGTCTCGTTTCACAAGGTGTGACTCAAGCTCTCTATCGGCGGACAAAGATAGCAAGAAGTGGGAGTTCTTGCTCGTCTTTTAGGACGGAAAATACCACCATGATGCGCCCACATGAGTGTAAGATATTAGAAAATCAGGTGATTTTAGATAAATGATGGTACGGTGTTCATGCAGAGAGAAAGGGAGGTTTGGTAAACGTACCTTTTCTTTTTATAGCTTTAACAAGGCTCTCTTCGTATCTTTATGCATGCACTGGTTTGTCATCACCCCCTCTGTGGAAACACACTCAGCGGGATTAAACATCCGTCGCCGCATAAACACCTCGACTGGCATTTATCAGAGATGAAGATGTATGTTTTTCTGGTCCCGCAGGGTACGATGGGCGCAGTGGGCTGGACGTTGCTCCTACTCTCCCAGATGATGGTGCCTGCGGCGTCCCAGAAGCCCCCGGGCCTCAGCGTGGGCGTGGTCATGGGCCAGACGCGCCACATATCCGATCAGGACCTCCGGCCCGCTCGGCGCCCCGACGACGCCCTCGACGTCTCCGTGGTGATACTGCGGATCAACCAGACGGACCCGAAGTCTGTGATCATGCAGGTGAGAAGACACACACACACACACACACACACACACTAACATGCACGACGCTCACACGGCCTCCCTTGACGCCGGAGTTTTGTTTCCCCGTGTCCCCAAGGTGTGCGAGCTTCTGACACGCACTCGCCTCCACGGCCTGGTGTTTGCCGACGGCACCGACCAGGAGGCCATTTCCCAGATCCTCGACTTCCTCTCCGTTCAGACACAACTTCCAGTCCTGGGAGTCTACGGAGGCTCTTCTATGATTATGGCCGACAAGGTGAGGGACTTGAAAGCGCAAACTTGTGGGTGAGGGGTTATGAGATTAGTGGAAATCCCTTTACTCAGCATCCTAAATGTTTATAAGCTTTCTCAACCTACAGCTTTTCCCTCTTGCGCGTTAGCAATTAGCTCCGGCACTTATTTCAGACTTGGTATTTCAAAAGTCACGTGACCTCGAATGAAGCTTTAATTCAAAAATAATCGACAAGGCCACAGCATGAAAAGTGCAAACCTCAACGTGGAAACCTCCCATCAATCACGCAAAGTATGTATTGTGTGTAGCTGGTGGGAATATGAACGCAATGATCATGTGATGTATGGTACATGAAACGGCTATTTGGAGGCTCCTACGTCACGTATAAACTGCGGGGCGGGTGTAGTCGGCGTGTTGACACAGAAGGTATTGGAGGCTACTCCTCCGTTGCGTTATTTTCTCTTAATTATAGAGCAGAAACACAGCCAAAGCACTGGATTGATGGCTGCTGTCGCTCTTGTGAAAACGAGCCTCAACTAAAGGTTACATTTAAAATTACAGTATTCATACGGCCAGTGGAAGCCTTTGCATACAACCTGCAGCATCCTCCGGTGCATCTTTCTCATTTCCAGCATTGTTATGAATGTGCACTAAATGCTTTTTTCCTGCTTGGCCCCAAACCTGCGCTTTGAAAAAGCTTAGATTTCCAGCTTTCGAAAGAATGGTGATGATTTCCACTTAGATAGAACTGTTGTTTTATTCCGGTGTGACGCGTCAGTGCGAGGTCGGGGATGCGCGCGGCTCTTCTGACTCGCCGGCTGACGGAAGCAGCTCTGATAGAAACACAACTGGTTCTTTGGCTTTCAAGTCTCTCCGGGCACGGCAGCCGAAACACAGGAACCAACAACCGCAGCAACACGGCAGCCTTTTGGAGTTTTACTGGATGGCATGTGTGTGTGTGTGTGTGTGTGTGTGTGTGTGTGTGTGTGTGTGTGTGTGTGTGTGTGTGTGAATGTGTTAGTGTGTGTACGTGTCTGATAAAAGACCAGAAAAGAAAGGGGAGTAAGAGTTGGCTTGGGAGTGATGTTGCAACGTGAAGGTCTCCGGCTTAAACCTCCCACTGGTTGTATAACGATAGGGGCGAATAAATAAATTGAAAAAGTGTTCTTTTTTTTTTGCCCCCACCGTCTTCAATCGCGACCGTTTAACGAGGTACTTAACCCCCCACTGCTCTAATTGAACCGCTCGATGGAAGCGAGGAGCGCGGCCGCTCTCTCGCCGGCTCCAAGGTGCAGCTGACCAGCCAACCGGCCGAACCCCCCCGCGGCCGACCCCCAGGCGCGTCCTGCCGATAGAAACGCTCCTCCTGCCTGGTTGGAATTAAGGGCACCAGCAGCCCACTGGCAGGCCAGCAGGGAGGCCCGATGAGTCAGCGAATCAGTGCAAAGGCACGGTGTTTCTCATGTGTGCGGTCGTTGTAGTCCGTATTTTTAGTGATTGATATGTCGTGGGGGGGGGGGGGGGGGGGGGGAAGAGTGAGAGGATATCGGTACTTTTTCCTCCACAATATCGGATCCCCGTTTGAATAATTCCCTTCGTGCGTTTGCGGTTCCCGCCATCTGTTGGCTACAAAATGGAGATGACACATGGGAATAAACTTCGGGAATTAGACAAAAGCCTTTAATGGAGCGAAAGTGGACTTCAACTCGCTCAATACTGTTGTTTCAAAGAAAGACGAACCCAGAAAAAAAAAAAGACTGAAAGGATTCATTGATTACTAAATCTGTGGCTGCCGATCGCCTCATTGATTGATCGATGACTCTCTGCGTGCTGCCGCCACCTTCCCCGGTGACGGAGCCAAACGAGCTCTCTGTGAGGTCGACACATGTCGTCACACGCTCCCTGCTTGTTATTAGCTCCTCTGTGTGGTTTCATTTATGTGAAAGAAATGAGTTTTTTTTGTTCCTGGTAAGCTGGAGGGTCGCACAGCTCTATGTCTCTCTCTCCACACACACACACACACACACACACACAGACACACACAGAGACACACACAGTTAATGTCGCAATCAAGGCGGTAAGGGAGGGGAAAGATGAGCTGTTACCGTGGTTATCCCGGCTCCGTGCTGCAGCCGTCTACACACAGCGTTTTAGAAAAACAGAAAAAACAGAAAGAAGACGACGGCGCCAAGAAGAAAAAGAACTTCGGCAGGCAGGCAAGTGCTCTATAATAATGGATGTGCGTGGAGGTGGGCAGTGCGAGTGAGAGATACTCGGTGTTACAGCAGCATAAAACTGCCAAGATCCAAACTTAACTGTCATGATTGGTCACATTTCATGCAAAGGCTTTCTCCCCTTGTCATTTTCATCAATAGCTGACTGCAGCGTCATCACGCTATCGCATAAAGCACAGCAGGCCTCCCAGAAATCTGCAATAAATCAGAGTGTGAAGAGAGTCCTCAGGTTTTGAAAAAAGGACAGATTTTAGTCGTCAAGACTTCTCTTCATCTGCCGATACGGATCCACTTCTTAGCCGTCCTGCACCTTACCGAGTCCGCCAGCATCTGCGGCCTCGCGCTATTTCTCACAAACAGGTAACGTGTGTCATTTGTGATGGGTACGGACCCTGTGTAGGAAGCAGTTCCCTCATCATCCCCACCCCACCTCATCATTTATGTGCTCGGCTGCGGCTAAGTCCCACTCATCTGCTACCTGCTGTAAAGCGAACTGCTGACATGGTGAATTAGACCCCAGGTCCCCATATAAACAGCTTTCACAGATGTTTACCATCAAAGGGGGGGGGGATACTAACACACAAAAGAAACAACAAGCTTATAAATAATAACTCAGAGGCACAAGTGGGTTTTGTTTATTGATAGGGATTTAAAATGAAACATCGATCTACCAGCCGGGGATGAACATTGGCCATTAATATAGTTTCCCTTTATTACCTCCTCTGGGCTTCTCCTCGTAACTTAGCCGGGCCCCAGAAAAAAAAAATGTCCGATATCCATTTCCATCCCGCCTCATCGCGGCCCTCCGTGACGCACGCCGCTGTGGAGCCGTCGGGACGAGCAGAAGGAACCCAGGAGAGGAACAGGCTCACTTTGGAATGTTGTACTTCCATTAAAGGGTAGCGGGCCGCTGTGGGAAATACGTACCGCTCCTTCCTCCTCCTATAAGCGCTAACGCTTTCCCTGCCAACCGTGTTCCTCCTGTCTTTCGACTCGTACTTCTTTATGCGGGGGGGTGTAAGGTGGGGGGGGGCACGGGGCAGAGCGTAAGAACAAGAACATACTGAAGTGGAAGGCTGTGAATTAAACATGCGTGTTCTTTCTGCTTTGGCGGGATGCTACCATTGCTGTCTGTGCATTTGCTTCTGTGTGTGTGGGTGGTTGTGTCGGTCTGGGACGTCCCACATCAGTGGGGGCCATTTGCGCGAGTTCTCTGCAGAGTCGCTTTAATATTTAACACCTGCTCCCCTCACCTGCTGTCACATGCAGAAGACGGAGCACACGGCTGCGTCATCCACCCGCTATTAGTCCTTTCCCCTCTCTCAACTCTGTCCTCCCACCGCCAACCCATCCGTCTCTCCTGTCTCCTCGTTTTGTCCCCGGGGCCTCTGGTTGTGTCCTCCCGCTCTTGCGCTCTTGAGGTTGTTTTTCCACGGTAACGGGGGCTTGCGGGAGGAACCGGCGAGCACGTCGGGAGGCTTCGGGAACCCCCGTGACGCCAGATTAGACGATGGGCTCCGCGTGTGTCTGCGCGCGACAGAGAGGGAAGAGAAGGACGGGGGCAGAAGCTGGGTTGATACGGTTGCCATGGTGACTAAAACCAGGCTACAGCAGTTAGTGCTGTTGGTCGCCGTCGCCGAGGCTTCCAGTTTCGCACCAGATATAAAAAACTATCGACAGAGATCTTGTCGTTGTCACCGCTGATCAATATGTCAATGTTAAATATGAGACCAGATATTGTATTTGGATATTTTGATATAGCATTACAGGGATTTTTTTCCCGGCTGCATTTACGGTAAAGTAATGTAATTCTGAATCCAAATTTATCGTCGCTATTTATTTATTATCATTCATTTTATCACTCATAGTGTCATCACTATAGTATAATCTCAATATTGGTCCAGAAACATTGTGATGTTTGATTTTTTTCTACATTTCCAAGCCCTCATACTAAAAGAAGTTTGTTTACTTACTCCTAGTCATGTGACAGTTGTCCCTGCGTGTCCCATATTTAGTCAACGCCACCCTGTTATATATTTTCTCTTCACACTTCAGTCTGATTGTTTTAAAAAGTATTTCCAGTGTGGTTTTTCGTGGCATTCAAATATTTTAGTCATCAGATCATATTGAACATTGCAGCCACTCCGTGTCAGGCCGAATAGCACCTGGTCTCGTGCTCCTGAGCCCTGATGATGTCATCGTTGAACAGTGTGCTGCCGCCGTGGTCCTGATGACTCGTGCGCATATCAGGACTCGGTCGGAGGGCCACAGATGAGGTGGGTGAAATATGCTGAAAATCAGCCACCGTGTGGCTCATACGGTGATTACCCTCAAAACAGCCTGCATTGGCTGCGTACATGAATATCACATAGACTTGATGAACACACATCGACTTAACCTAAATGCGCAAAGCAACTCCATCTGCCGAGCGCGCTCTCAGCTAAATGCCACCGTACGTCAAAGTCTATCCTTTATGTAATGTTACACGTGGTCCCGTACAAAGAAAAGGAGCAAAATCAAAAGAAAAAGGCAAATAAATGTGTTGACACTTTCAATGAATCACTGAATTTGACTGCGTCAAAATGTGTTCGGTTGGAAATCTCAAAATGACACAATGCAATTTGGGATAAGTTAAGAAGGTAAGATGCCTCATATGTTTAGAAAGAGGAGTCGCATTGATAAGTATGAATCGATTTTAAAATGTGGTCCAAAGAGGCATCTTAAAATATCACCGTAGTTCTTTTCCCATTGTACCGCTCCACAACGGATTCCACCTAAACATGGAAAAACACACACCGAAACCATCTACTCACCATTACAAGAGGGAGAATATGTGTATTTGATTTTGATCTGGGGCGAACTGTCCCTTTACTCGGTGTGTGGTGAGCACCATTCAGAAGGGAGAAAAGAATACGATATTCATCACCGCTCATCATGTTTTTCTTTCTCGAGTTGTTCTCTTCTTTGAAGGGTAATTTAAATATCCGCTTGGTTTTGGCAACGGCGCAGTCACGCCTCATCATCCCTTTTCATCTCTGCACGGCGATGTTCACTCCGCGTTTGGCTTGGAGACATTCCCCTCCACTTCTCAGCACACTTTGCCCCCTTTTCAGTGGGTTGTCAGTGGGATAAGCTTTTTGTGGGTTTTTCCTCTTGTCTTTCACAGCAGCCGTGGTACGATTACGCAGCTCATCTGTCTTACTTATCTGATGCCGAGTTACAGAAACGATTTACCCCTGACGGGTGATTGAAAAGACCTAAACAAACAATGAACGCATTTATTAAACAGCGTTCAAACACACGCTTGTCTTCCTCCTTTGTCAAGATTACTGCTCTAAAAAGATTAATAATATATTTTTTTTTCGGTAAACGATTGGCTGATTAAATCATATTTCACTGAGTGCTGCTAAATGCCACGAAAGACAATAACTGAGGAAGATGAAGAAAAGAGAGCGAGTCTCTGGCTTTGTATCGCGGTTTTTATACCAAAGTGTCTCCCCCTGGTTTAATTTGCTGCACGCGTCTTTCTCGCCATCTCCGAAGTGGTTTTCATGGTCATAGTACAACAGCTATTAATGAAATTTTCATGATAACAGAGAAGAAAAGCAGAGTTTATATACACTGCGCAGGCCTGCGATGGGAAATCCATTTTTTTCCCTAGTAGATGTAGACAGAATGCACAAAGTGCTCAACATCATACTTCAATGCTGCTGAGTGGATCACTGTCTCGGAGGATGAGAGAACCACAACGCTTCGACTTAAAGAGGAGAAGAAAAAAAAAGGCTTCTCCAGGCGAAGCGCCCACCACCCAACCTCCACCCTGCATCGCATTATCGCTCCCAGGGGAAAGAATGGGGCTGTAATAATGTGGACACCCTGTCTGAAGGGTCGGCCTGGTCCATTCGAGCCGGCGCCGCTTTGGCGCCAGAGAATTGTAACATGGTTAAATTGGAAATTGCAAGTTTGGCTGTCCATGGCTGCTGAAACATGCGCCGTGTCTCAAGCCTAATATCACAAATCACACGCTTTCCTCGCAGGCGTCGCGATCTGTAAAGAAAGTCCTGTTCACGGGCTACTGAGGTAAAATAATGGAATAAAACGTGAAATAGGATGACGTGAAATCTATTCCCAGCTGGGTACCAAATTAGCAGCTAGCTCGCTAGCTACAGAAGCTAAGCAACACGCTCCCACTGCACTTCAGCAACTTCCAGAGCAACATATTTCATAAAGAGATGCCGGATAACTTTGCGGTGCCCTTCTGCTTTTTGTTTTTCTGTTTTTACGTGAGACACCCATTGTGACAGGAGAACACTGGGCCTGTGCCGCTGGGCTCGCAGCCCCACGGCGCAGCTCTCCGCATCGCAGAGCGACTGGCTTTCCCGTTAACGTCGTCCGGGCAGCTGGAGCAAAAAAAAAAAGTCGCAGCTGATGTCCGACAGCTCGGTCCTGGCGGGCGGCAGCGTCGCCCAATCACGACAGCCCGAGCCCTCCGTTCAGCGTTCCCTCGGTGGCGACGCTGCTCACACGAGTCGGCTTTGACACTGACGACCAGTGGCGTTCACAGGGGCAGGAGTGGGTTGCCCTTTTTCCTCTTGGGTGCAAATTGCCCTTTTCAACTGGCAATCAAAACGATTCGGGCCCTGCCCTCGCCCTTTCACAGGGCTTGACCTTCTCTGGCTCAGCTGACTAAGAGTTAGGGCTTTTCTCTTTATTTATATATATATATATTTTTTTTGGTCCATTCCGCTGAAAACTGCCTGTGCAGAATGCTGCTGACAACATGTCATCAAATGTGCAATAATCCGCGGAGTCATCGGTGCGCCTGTAGTGTGAAGCCGCTCTGGCCGTGAGAAAGTCGAGTGCGCCTCAGTTCATCGGGAGTTTCAGGGATGGGAATCAAATGTTATCGCAAACAAAACTTCCTTCTCCGCTCCTCCGGCCGTCCAGCGAACCCGAAGCGCGCCGCCGCCGCCGGTTTGAAGCGCTCCGCCACATCCGGCCGGCGATAACGGGAGAAACTCCGTTCGAGTGCAGCGAAGAACTCAGCAGAAATGTTGCAGGTACCTTTTTTTTCCCGAAACATTTACTGCTTCACATTTTCTGAGTAGAGGACTACATGGAGTAGAGAGGGTGGGCGGGGAACCGCAGGGTTGTTGGTTTGAATCCCGGCTCTCCCGTGTCGAAGTGTCCTTGAGCAAGATGCCTAACCTCAAATTGCTCCCTGGGCAAAATGTATTCCCCTTGGGTGAGATATGAATTGTAAGTTGCTTTGGATAAAAGCGTCAGCAAAATGACATATTGTATTGTAAGTGTACATCGATCGGGCGAACAGGTTCTTTTCGCCGGAGAAGTCGGAACTGTTCGATCGACCCACATCGTCAGTGGTCCCACGCGCATGCCGTCCTTCCGTATTATTATTAAAAAAAAATGTTCCGTTTTCCCTCCGATGTCAAAGGTCACGTACATCACTCTCCTAGATCCTTTGATTTATTCTTCTCATTCTTCTCGTCACCTCTCGCCAACCTATCCCCTCTCTCTTTCTCTCGCCCCCCCCCCTCTCTGCTCTCCTCCTTCTCTCACGCCCCAGTTGGGGAGCACAATGAGATGGTAATGGCAGGGCTGTACTGTGTGTGTGTGTGTGTGTGTGTGTGTGTGTGTGTGTGTGTACAGCAGCTCTATAGTAGCTCCCTCTTTTTTAATCCCTGTGCTCACAGACCACACTGCTATTTTAAGATTCCATAAACCTTTTCAAAGAAGCTTCAAGGGGAAAGCTTTGCCATGTACTGTACCAAGTGTGTGTTTGGGAAGAAAACAGTGTGTGTGTGTGTGTAGGTAAGTTTGCAGCTGATGACTCTGATCAGCCGTATAATTCATGTTGGGATTATTCCTAGAAAAACGTCTGTGTGTTTCAATCCCGTTGGTATAGAAAAACTGCATAGCTGGAGAACAAGACCCTTTTGACTGTTTGTGTCGCTCGGCTTCCTGCTGAGTACAGTAACACGGATCCACAATCTCCGGCAAAAAATCTCATGTCAAATAATTTAGGGGGCGCGGCTGATGTCATATTAATGAAACAGGCGGGATCTCCTGACAATAAACGGGGCGCAAAGTATGTTGCATGCCTCATCATTGCCGGCGCAGCACAATATCTCCAGCGCTGAACCGCCTGATCCCCTCGTCTCCCGTCGTATATTGAGCTGTCACCGGCACGGAGGAGCCGCGACGTTTGCCGCCCGTGCTTTAGCACTCGGCCTTCCATTTCTGAGTCAATGTCCGCCTTCAAACCATTAACACGGAGGAGCGGACCCCCGACTGGCTGGCCGCCTGCATCTGGACTCCTCGGAGGGAAAGGTGTGAGACCGAAAAGAAATGATCCCACTCGGAGGACCGCTGGGAAACATCGGGAGACGTTCAAGGTCGTGACAGAAACGGGATGGTTGCTCAGAGCAAAAGGCTTCAGCAAATCCTCGGGCCTCAAAACAGCGTTTTACTGCTGCTTAAGGTTCGGAATAATAGCATGTGAATAATGAACTAGTTCCACTCTGAGCTGCAAACACAAACCTGGCATTTGGTCCCCTGATGAAGTTGTTGTAGCAAAAAAAACAGCTTCCTCTCTCAACATCAAGCGGGCAAAGAATCATGCGGCATTTTGGCAACCCGAAGAAATCTATATCCAATACTTACCCGGCTTTTATCTCTGTTTTGATCTCGCCGACCAACTGTCGAGGGAAACATCTGGCTCTCTTAGCTCGCTGGATCGTTTCTCCTTCTGGCCGAAAAACAGCTGTGGGAGCAAAGTTGCGAGGCGTCGAACCAAAACCAAACTGAATGTTAATATAAAAGTATCATCAGCCTAGTGTACAAAATCAAAGGTTTAAAGAAATTATGTAACACGATGGGAAATAAAAATGTGTAAATCCAGCGTTTAGATATTCGTTTAAGAGTTTATTACGTGCCTCCGTAGATAAAATGTGGCATAAAAAGTTTACTTTACTTTCAGTAAAGTAAAAGTATGCGACTACTTGAGGGCCGAACGTCTGTGTAGCCCCTCAAACCAACGACCGGCGATGCGGTTCCGAGGACTGTGAGGGGTGTTTGTTCAGTGTTTGCGGAACATTTTTTCATTTTTCGCCGCCGTGGGCTCCTTCTTCCTTAATAGGGGCTCCTGCATCAAACCTGCGACCTGCCTCCCGACGTCCCCCCCTCGAGGCCTCCTCAAGGGCCTCCTTTGTGTCCTCGATCCGAGGTGTCATCTCCACGGCAAATAGCTCCTCGGCCAGCGGGGCCGTTTCACCTCGCTCCCTGACAGGGGTTCTGCCTCATGTGGGGTCTGTTTGAAACGTAAATGGAAATGTGTCTCTTTCTTTCATTTGGGAGGAAAAACCCTCTTTTTGGACCTGGGTTTTGTCGGCGCTGTTTCTTTTTTTCTGGAGCGTTCTGCCTCGGCTCGTTCGTGCTGAGGAGAGAAGAACCATTTAGGCTGTTTTTTTATCCCCCTTCTCTCGCGTCTTTCATTGCAGGGTTCAATTCCAAATGAACTTCTCTTCGGCCGAAGCTTGCTGCACCGCTCGGCCGTGTTTTCGAGATCTTTCCTATCGTCGGTCTGCAGACGACACAAAGTGTCCTACTGAAGCCCACTGATCTGCATCTTATGTAAATATTAGCCGACCTGAAAGGAGATTGGGAGTGAACATGACGGTTTCTGGATCCCTTTTGTCTCCCTTAATTCTTCTTCTAAAAATAACTTTGAAAATGTAGCCAGATGTGCCAAAACGTAGACAGCCTCGAAGCAAGAATCACATGTTGTCATCGCGCCCGGCGCCCAGAGGGAATTTAAATGACGTCTAAACGCCAGCGAAGGCGGTGGAATTGCTGAGGATGATTGTGTGGAAGGCTTTTATTCAATCAGCCAATGAACCTGAAAATACACCAATGTCTTCATACTCAATTTAACAGCGGAGTCGGGAGATAATGTCCAACTGAAGTTAATTAAAGTCAGACTTTAGTAATCCCAGTGGAGGGACTTGACCTGGTTGTCGAGGAGGAGCAGGATCCTTCTTCCTGAGGGGAGGCTATTGATCACCTGTGCAGTAAATACATGACTTTGTAGGCTATTTTTAATACTACGTACATCCATATGGATGACAACTTTAGATATAAAACTAAATGTTGGAAGTTGTTGTTTTAGCCTGTTTTGCATCTACGACGTTGATCCCCTGCAGGAAATCAAAATCAATGCAAATGTTATTCATTTTGACTGGAGGCTTTCACGCTTCACACATCACGCATCCTCCCAAGTCGTGATGTCACAAAATCCACAACGCTCGTGCCGACGCGTCTCAAACTGGAGTCCAAGGTGAGCGCGGAGCGACGACGAATGCGACCGCAGCCCTCCGGCGCCAAACTCTGCACGCGCATCAGTCTTCACGCCGAAGGTCGGACCTCAAAGTGGGGTCGTTGTAAGCAGAACACGTTTTTTTTTCAGCGTTGGGGGACTTTTTTTATCTTCACTTTATTGATCCTCTCGAGGAGATTTGTCCTCTGCGTTTGACCCATCAAACCTCCTTAAGGACAGCCAGGCTCTTAAGCACAACATTTGCACTCCAGTTTCCAGCTATTGACGTTGCATCTTAAACATTCCCCTCCGGATTACTGGCAAATCCTCCGGTCCTCCGTCCTCCTGTCCTCCGCTCAGCTAACCGAACGCCACTGCCAAACTTTTCAAATCTGGCCAGAAAAGCGGAACGCATTTGTTCGCCTATGTAGCATAATACAGATGTGGTGCAGACGTGGAGACGTTCTTTTGTGTGAGATTTACTTTCCCTGAGTCTGAGCCTCTGCATCTAGAACCCTTTGACTCAAGGCGGAAGCATCTTTTTTGTTAGTCTTTATGGATTATTCAAATACTATATATGTCACTGTATATACATATATATATATATATATATATATATATATATATATATATATATATATATATATATATATAGTATGTATGTATGTATATACAGTGACATATATAGTATATATATATATATTTTCTCTCCACGCAAGTTTAAATCAGGGTTGCTGATTACGTACCGCTCACATGTGATTAACAGAGAAATGAACCACACGGACTCAGCGACATATGGATCATCCATTATCCAGCCCCAGTTTGTGGATTGTGATGATAATGGCAGTAATGAAGGCTTCTGATGACTGTGATGACAGTGAGAATAATAACTATGACAATGATGTGTGTGATGATGAGCGGCGGGTCTTTGTGAAGACCAGCGAGCCCTCATTTTAATCTCTGACATCACAGCAGCGTGGAGGTGGTTTTCTGTAATTAGATTTTTTATTAAAAGAAGATGCCGCGTCTCTCGCCATGCATTATTCATGTTATATGGGAACATTCTAATGAACGGTAAACACAGGTACAGACAAATCATCTACATTAATAATGTAAACATCTGCTGTGTGATTAAAGTCTCGTATCTGAAAAACAAGCACCGCTGTTCGCTGCGGTGTTTGTTTGCATTGTTTGATTTACATCCAAAATGTTGCCGGCAGCATTTGTGTTATTTCACTGTTATTGTTTGAATACATTCTCTGGGATTCGTTGCGAGAAACATTTGCTTTTGTGTTAACATGTGCTCGCTATCGCAGATGAAAAGCAGCGTTTCCCCCGAAGCGTCATTGCTAGGTGAGGCTCTTCATCCCGAGCAGGTAGTAAACAAACGCACTTCTATACAACCAACACAAATACGTGATAAACAAGTAACCCAAAGGAAAAATTACCCATCGCACCTGTTCTGACAGCGTCACGACTCAAAATGGGCCGTCGCCATGACGCCCCGACCAGAGGCGCTCAAATGGGTCGCCCGCTGGCCTCTCAATGGGACGTTGATGTGGTGTGTTATTGTTGGGACATTAGCGTTTATCTGTGTGGGGTTGGAGATGGTTGACCAGCTTTCTCGCCGAGGAGCACATTAGCGCCGTCGTCTCAGCTAATGATCGCAGTCGGATCCCTCGTCGCGCTATTTCCAACTGGCACCGCCGACATCGACACAAATCGACGTTTACTACGACCACAAGGGAACTTCATTGAGAAAAAAGTTACGGGTGACACAAAGTTTTCGGTTTTTCGAGAACACACAAAAAACCACTACGCTATACTAAATATACTCCTCGCTTATACTTTCCAAAGCGTGCCCGCGGGTTCACACATATTTTATTTCAATCCGGAGAGACTTGTTGAAATTTGAACACGCTTTATTACAATAGCCATGAATATTCATATTGCCATGTGTTTGGGGCTTGGACTCCATCCTGCTGTAGGATGGACCAGGGGCCGGGATGCTGAGCCGAGACGAGGCATATCCCTCCCTTTGGGAGTCCAGACACTGGTGGTGGTGGTAGAGAAGGAGTTGCTCCCATTCCTCATGTGCCAACTTCTGCTGTATTGGAGGTGTCGGGGGTGGTGGCGGGTCGCTTTTGGTGCGTGCTGCAAGGACAACTGACAGCAAAGAGAACAGTCTTTTAAAGTTTGCAGGCAACTATGCAATTGGTTCGCGGAACCGTCACCCACGCCTGGTTGGTATTACTCGACCCCGCCCCTAATCAGCTGGCTCTGCTCCTAATCAGCTGGCCGTGTGCCTCCAGGGACTGCCACAGCCTGTCCAGTCTCCCTGACTGAATTTTCGCTTAAGCTTCATATGCCGTTGTGCCGTTCAGCAGCGGTCGATGGCGATAACGCAGCAAAAGCCAATTTGACGCCCAGCGAGCGGACGAACAATGAGCGATTTAAAATGTGCTCGTTGAATGTTTTATGACTCGGGAGGGGGGAAATACACCAAACGTGTTCGTCAGTCCTCAAAGACACGGTCTGTGTGTGTGTGTGTGTGTGTGTGTGTGTGTGTGTGCGTGAGTGCAGTGCGTGTGCGTTTAGGGGAGCAACACCCAATGGAAATGTGACAGTTGTTGCACTTTTGTTGATAGCCTTTATCACCCGGTTTGCGCTGAAGCGTTGGTAAACCTCGCGGTGCTTCTACCCCAATAAGAACAACCCCATCGATGGCATTTAGCAAATGAGCAACTGTCGCAGGAAGCAATAATCCTGCGTGCACGCACGGCCTGCTCCGGCTTGCACCGCCTGTGGCCGAGACGCGAGTATTGATTCCCCCGATTGCCGCGTCTCTGCCTGAAACTAATATAGGTGGCAAGCTGAAGGTTCTGTAATCGACGGCCGCTTCTCCCAAGCCGCCGTCGATCCACTTAATTGGCACGTGAACAAAGGGACGCGCTCTCCAGAGCACACGCTAGCTGTAGGTGCGCCGCCGTCTGCTAAGCCAATTACTGCAACGGGGCGTCCGAGCCAATCAATCACAGTTCGGGACGCGTTTGACAAAGTTGCGGGACTTGAGGGACGAGCTGCTATTGCCGCTCCGCTGTCTCGCATCCATCATCGCTCAAGTGCAAATAAGGCCGAGGTTTTTTTTTTTTTTGAGTGTTTTTTTTTTCTAGTTGCAGATGAAATAACGGATTTCATCAATTTCTCCTGACACTTTGGAGTAACCATCCATCACATGCTTATAACTGCAATAATGGAGTGAATTCTTTTTGTCGATTCTCTGCTTTTTCCACATTTGCTAGTTAATTAATCCGGGCAAATGTTAGCTGGGCATGTGTGCTGCGCTGTAGGACCGACGGCTGAATTAGAAGAGAAATACTTTTCCTTTTCATAAAAAGTACAAATGTCAGGAAACGTTGCACGGCTGCACGTGGAGAATCGGCGCTCTGTTAAATCGGCTGGATGACATGTGAGGCTACACAAGCATACATAATATTGACTAAAGTAGTTGCGCAGATAAGCTGTAATGCCGCTCGACGTAACAGACATCTGCAGTAAGCCATTACAATCGCACACGCACACGCGTGGTGTTTCTCACCCCACAGACAGACAGACCGGATCCGCAGAGAGCGTAGGCACACGCCTGGAAGCATCCATGTGCTTCACATGTTCTACCGGGAGAGAGAGAGGCACGGAGAGGGAGGGAGGTGGGGGAGGGAAAAAGAGACAGAGAAAAAGGGGGTGGGGGGGGATGAAAGGGCGATTTGAGTGAAGCTTGTGTCAGCTGCATACCGTGTTGGTGTCAGTTCCACTCCTCTTCCTCCATGATAAGAGGTTTCTCCCTCCCTCACGGGGCCCAGATGGTCCTGGGAGATGGAGGGAGAGAGAGAGGGGGGTGGGAGGGGGGGGGGAGTGAGGAAAGCAGGAAGTGATAACAGTAATAGAAATAATAGAGAGGCAAGTGCAGATATAAGAGGAGATGGAGGCAGAGTAATAGATTTGCCTCCATCGGCGATGTTCAATTACATGCCATGCATTTCCACTCAAGCAAACAACGGAGCTCTTTCTCCGTGTTTACTCCTCGTCCCCCCGTGACATTTTATTTTGTCTGCACTTTACGGTGCTGAGAGAGAGAGTCGAAATGGCAGGTCGTTGATCGCGCACAACGTTAAGCTTAGAGGATCCCGGTGCGTGTTCCCCCCCTCCTCTCGCCCCGAAAAAGAGTCGGCAGTTTTGCATTTGAGGATTTTGCAGTCGCCCCACCGCGGCTGAGATCAGCAATTAGCCACTTTCTCGCCGCGAGCGCGCTGCTAATTAGCGAAATCACCCAATGTGTCCATTAGATTCCCCCCACAACCCTCCCCCCCCCCATCCGGAGCCATTCGGAAATCTTCTTTTCATTGCAAATAATTGGACATCACTTGTGATTCCGTGACACACTGAGAAGTTGGAGGGAGGCTCGCTTTTCCAGACGCTGCCTCTTAAGTTGCGTATGCTGCGATAAATGAGTCTTTTCGCCAGCGTGTTGGTGGAATTTGAAACCCAATAATTGGGACAGTTAATCGGTCCTGGAAGTGGAGCTCGTTGTTGAGCTGCGTGCGTGCTCCCCGCCGCCTGTTCTCCAAAGACCGTCCCCGCTCGCCGCTCTGCGGGCCCGGGTCTTTGTGCCGCCGCGGCGGAAAAGGGGTGAAACTGCAGCTGTGGTGTGAATGTGAAAGAAAAACTCAGCTCGGGGACAATCATGGTGGCTTTGCTGCGAGGCGCAGATGGTGCTGCCCCCCCTCCGCACCCCCCGGGCTTCATCGGCCTGTGACCGCCGATGTGCAGTTGAGCTTTGGTGCCGAGCGATTGGGGGGCGGTTAGCACCTTTAAAACTGAGGTTGTGGTTCTTTTCCCCTCTCATCTGAGCACGGCGTGGAGCAGCTGTATCAGGTGTGGGGCTCAGACGCTACCTGGGGGGATTTAGGGGGGGGGGCTCATGTTTACGTTTGAGTGCTGGTGGGAACCAGGTGATTGACAGGTTCTGTGAGCTGCACTAACAGTGGAGCTGCACCAGAGCTGGGAGAACATAAGACACCTGAAAGGGAGGAGATGATCTGGGTCTCTTTTGTTTGTCACATTCATTTTTGCATTAAGAAAAACCAGCATTGTTGGAAAATACCAGTCATTTTTATTAAATATCTCCTAATATGAAAGGTTTTGTAGGCCATTGATTGTTTTACCAGATGAAGCAAGGGACATTTTAAGGAAAATCCATTAAACAGTGTGGAGGACACGCCAGTCAAGGTAGGCAGCGAGATTTATTCCTCCACCCCCCCCCAGATGAGGTTGAGCGAGTATGCATGTTATCTTTCATGAGATTTCCCCAGCCAGTTAATAATTCACGCCAGCAACCTTTGAGTCATAGTCCCACTTCTCTGACCTCCATACAGAGCTCTGACTCACTTCTCATCATATTCACAATCTAAATCAGGAACGTGTGCGACGGGAAAACTACAAAAGGATACAAAAATTGACAAAATTAACCGCACCATTTAATGCCTCGTGATGATGAAAATGACTTGTTTCATCAGACGTGTATCACAATTGCTCCTATTTCCACAGCGCGCTTAACATTCCTTGTCGAATGAAGTGTGTTTGATACTTTTCCTTTTTCGGTCCCCTGCCGCCGTGAATGTGCCACTGATGCTTAATTCTCCGTTTGAGCTGCTGCCATTGAACCATTAACTGTTTGGTGCAAAGCCTCAACAACCAAGTGTGAACGGCAAAGTTACGCCGAGATGAAGAGACCGAAACAGAGTGGTGGTGGTGGTGGTGGTGGTGGAGGAAGAGATGGAGCAACAGAGAGAAGAGATTTCTTTTCTCTTTTTTTGTGTGTGTGTGTTTCTGTGGTGAAGCCCACTTTGGCAAGTCAAACTCCCTTCACTCCTCTGCTCCGCTCCGCTCCACTCTGCGTGGGTTGTTGCTGTATAAATAACACTCTCAGAGCAGATCTGAGAGCGAGAAAGAGAAAGAGAAAGAGAGAGGATGAGGGAGGCAATAACAGCAGAGGGAAGGATGGGGAAGAAGACGGGGGAGGGAGGGAAGGAAGGAGGGAGGGAGGGAAGGAGGCATGAGAGAAGATGGCAGGAGAGAAGGGAGGAAGGATGGAGGGAACGCAGTTGATCAGAGCCGCATTAGATGCTCAAGCGGAAGAGCGGGAGGAGAGAAAGATGGATGGGGAGGGTGGAGGGAGACGATTGAGAGCCGCTTGCGGAATAATTGAACCATATATGGCAACAGTCAAGTACGGAGGTGATTCGAGAGGACGGGAGAGAGAACGAACAAGTGCGAGAGAGGAATGGATGTGAAGATGTACAGTATGAACCACGCGCGTGTGCATGTGTGTGTTTGCGCGCGTGTGTGTGTGTGTGTGTGTGTGCGCGTGTGTGTCACGATATGCGTGCGTGTCATGAAACGGACCGTCTTGGGCGGCTAATTGTATGACACCATCGGCGTTAGTCACGGGGAGGATGAGTAATAGTGTAAAGATACTGCAGCGGCTCGTCACTGCCAAAACGGCAGATCCCAAAATCGTTTTTTGCTTTCACGCACAGCAGCTAACTCTAACAGACTTTTTGTCATTCGACATTCAACCTCAACAAACAGCATGTATCACCTCACCCTCGCTTCGTCCGGATGGCGGTGTGTGGGGGCGGGGCTTGACATCGAGGTAACGTGGCCCTTTGAGCTGGTAGCCGAGGGCCTTTATGCTTTCCACAGAAGGCCGCAGAGGAGTGTTTCGTCAACTGTTTAGGAGTAGTGTTGCAGTGAAGTTAAACAGGTCGCACGTCCCCTCAAACCGCTGTAGCCTTTTTAATTCAAGCGTCTCACCATAAACTGGATCCAACATCACGCTGTAACTCAGTTTGTCATCCTTTAGCGTTAGCTCCGTTATTTAGCCAAGCGGTGCTGCGGCGCCCGCCGGCTGCCTGCTGACGTGAACCAGTCGTGTTCGTGTTCACAATCAGAGCTAAAAACGACGCCGATGGGATGTGCATCTTTATTTTAACATTGTTCGATAACTTTCGGCGGCCCATTACGTTCGTTTTTCACTCGCCAGACCAGATGAGGCGACTGCATGAGGATTTTCACTTGACCGAACACAGAGCCGACTTGACCCCCCCCCCAAGGCAAGTAAATGCGGAGAAAACTATGCACGTTGTCAGATTGAGTCTTTTAAAACATATATGTTCAATTTGGTTAATTGGATTAGATTAAAAGCGACGCAAAATGCCCCGCGACCGAAATGGAAAAAAAGAGAGAATTTCAAGTCTTTATAACCGGTGCCTGTTACTTCACTAAGCCAATGTGGTGCCAGTTACACAATAATCAAATCAATCTTTAATTGTTTTATCGTGTACACGATATCCCCATGAAATGAAAGTATTGAAAAAATAAATTAGGTCATGAAGTAGTTCTTACCTTTCCCCGACAGTTCCCTTAAGGGAGACAGTGGCATCTTCTTCCAAAGCATCCTCTCGAGCAGTGATTGCTGCCCAGCAACAACATCACAGGAGCACAGTGAAGTTCCTCATCGCGTACGTGGCTCGGGACATAGTGGCTAATCCTCGATTTAAGGCACGAGACAGGACGGCAATGCAGCAACACAGCGTGCTAAATTCACTTTCCTCAGCTTGGTAGGTAGGTGATGTTCACTATGCGGAGATATTGAATTATTAACACCAGGATCCATTACAGGGGCCCATACGTCTCTCCCTCCCCTGCCCCGCCCAAAAAACGACATTTTGACCAGCAGCGACAGCAATGCTGGTGTTGTTTTCACCTTGTGAGTCTGTGAGTCTGTCTGTGTGTGTGTGTGTGTGTGTGTGTGTGTGTGTGTGTGAGGGCCCTGAGACACCTACTGTGGCCGCGAGCAGGTGTTTATCTGTCTTTCTGTGTGCAGACACACTTCCCCTTTAGCAACCGCGTTAGATGCAGTCACGACGCTTGAAAGGTCTGCCGTTGAGAGTCAAACAAAAGAAAAAGGCTTTTGTCTGAGCCGGAGTGAGGGGGGGGGGGGGGGGGAAGGGGGGGGGGGGAGGGGGGAGTAAGGAAATGGGAAACGGGCGATGGGCTATTGCTTACTTACATTTTAGCCGAATCCCTTCAAGTCAAATCACTGAACCTCTCGGATGTCGGTGTGACGTTCTGGGGTTCTATCGTAGCAGCTAATAGCAGATTTTAGCCGGTTCACAAGAACATTTAAATGAAAAGCTAAATCACAATCGGATGATCAGCTGTTAGGGTACAAAGATTTCATTCTGCTCTCCACACGGCCTGTTTGCATTCAACCTCATATGGCAATGTGGTTGTTGGGCTTCGGAAACCAGAATCCCGTTACCTCCTGTGCATGCGTGTGAATGCAGAACCTCTGACAGAGGCCCCTGTGGGACGGACAAAACACTTTACTCTAATGTGCCTTTGCCCCCCAAAAAAACATCTGGAATGATTTAGGCTCCCTATTGAGGGATGAATATCTGACCCTCACACTGGGGGAATGTTACCTGTTCAAACGAGGTCCCTAATTACAGCAGTTCCGATCAGGTAATCCAGGACATTCAAACGCCCGTCCGTTTACGTAAACCCGTCTTGAGGAGCGAGTTAACGATGTGAACGTGCGACGCGGATACGGAGATGAAACGGTTCTTAATTGCGTCCCTGCCGATGTGTGATTGTGTGCACGTAGCAAATTAGCACTACGGACCAAAAATGGCCCACCCCACTGCAGCGGTTTAATGATGGCCAGAGGTGTCGCTGGCTTCGCTGATGGTGATGCATCCTAGAACATTGTTCTCCAGACCAGTACTAATCAGACGTTATTGGTCCGAGGCTAGCGAACAGAAGATTCGAATTGGGAGTAATCCGAGAGAGGCCTACATCACTGCAGCCAGTTAATGATGGCCGGCGGCGCTGCAGGCGTGACACATCCTAATACAGATCAGCCCGCTGCAGATGCTTACATCACATGTTTAACCAGCCTCATATAGATTATCTTCCCGCCTGATTAGTTTCACTGCTGCAGTCTCTGGAATTGCAATTATTAGAATATTCTGTAATTCTGAACGAGTGTGTTTTATCTGTTGGGAAATTCACTCTTGACCTTTAGGAACCGTATTTGTAACAACAACCAAAGAAAAAGCCTATTTTCTTGCTCTTTGGTGGTCAGAACGGGAAAATATGGAACAGCCGCCTCAAATGTCATCCCGTAATAGAAAAAACACTTCAACACCACCGTCTCAATGATAGTTTCCCTGACTGGCGGCCGGCGGATTGCTATTACACACGCGCACCGGAGGCGGTGAGATCCTCGATCCCCGCCACGACCAGCCTCGCCTGCGCCAGGTGCAAAGTGCTTCCTCTCTGGTTTGCGGTGTGGAATTTTCTCTTTTCCTTTTGTTTCCCTCTCAGAGGACTTTTTCTTTAACCCCGGTTGAACGACAGCGTGGACCTCGCTGCTCGTACGCCGGCGCGCAAGGCGGAGCGTTATAGTGCGCTGTAGCCGCGCGATGCGGGACTCTCGCTCCCTGGACGGGGGAGCGCCTCGTCCTCAGGAGCGCCTGGATGCCGCTAATTGCCTTAATTGAGAGGGTGACCTACATGTGAGGGGAGGCTTCGGCGGATCAGCGGAACAGCTGGCAAACCTGAGTGAGGAGGGCGGATGGAGGGAGGGCGGAGGAAAAAAGAGGAGGAGGAGGAGGGGATGTAACGAATGAGGGAGAGATTAGGAGAGACAGCGGTGGAAGAATAAAGCAGGGGGAGGGAAGCGTGGCCTGTCTGAGTCGGTAAGGATTGTTGAAATAAACTTTTTACGGCATGCCAACTCTTAACACTGTTGAAACTTTTATTTTATTTTTTCGCGCACATGCTCGGTTGGAATGCTTTTGGAAGCGTTCAATGTTCCGTCAAAGCCAAACCGAAGCAGTAAATGATAGCGAGAGGAGTGAGGGAAGGGACAGGAGGACGAGGCTGCCAGTGACATCATGCTTTTAGTGCACAGGCCGGCCTCAGGCCAGCGCTGAATACACTCCTAACAGTCTTGTGTACTTCCCTTAGTCTGAATTATTCAGCACACTCCTGATGGAGAGACTGACTGTGTGTGTGTGTGTGTGTGTGTGTGTGTCTCCAAACGTGTGCTGCGGCGCATGTGTGCATGTAAATGCATGCATGAATGCATTTATCTAGAAAGGAAGAGGGATGAATATAAGTTGTGTGTTTGTGTGAATACAACTTTTTCTGCATGTGTGTGCTAGAAAGAGAAGGAGAGAAAGGCTGCTTGGAGTCATTGGAAGGGCCTTTTGATGTGTGGGCGGCTGCTCAGTGTGTGTGTGTGTGTGTGTGTGTGTATGTGTGTGTGTGTGTGTGTGTGTCGAAATGGGTCGGCACACGCAAACACGCACACGCGCACATGGCTGTGCGTTATTTCCGTGGTTTCAGGTCAGGAGAGTCTGGTAAGTTTTTGTCCCTCCTCAAAACAATAACTGGTCCTCTTTCTCTCCCAAATCCCACCTGGGTTGTCGCCATCCACATCCACATGCACATGCACATGCACATGCACATGCACATGCACGCACAAACACACGCGCGTTAACATTCTGGGTTTTGGGGGATTTCACTGCAGTGCTCCTGCGCGTGCCCCCGTTTCTTGGTTTTGTGTGGATGTGTGGTCCGTGTCCTCGTTCTCCGCGTGCGTTGGCGCGTGGACAGCGAGGGTTGGGGTTTGATCCTGTGCTAATGATCTCCCAGTGGCTCAAACGTCTGCGAAGAAAACATAAAGAGAGAGCAAGGGGCGGGCGAGAGAAGGATGGGGGGGGGGGGGGGGGGGGATGTGGATGTGAACAGGGAACAGTGACTGATCATCATCATCATCGTCATCATCCTTGTTATCACTAAACACCGCGTTGCCCCGGAGTAGTCCCCCCCCCCCCGGCCACCGCTCACCCGAGCGGGCGCAGCCGCTTTGGCGAGCGCGCAGGGCTGCAGCATGGAACCCGGCTGGTGGCAGAAGGCGGGGAGGAGGGTGGATGGATCGGCAGATGGAGGTGGAGAGTCGGCATGTGATGTGTGTCACGCTCGCACTCTCCTGGGCACGCGCGTGCAGACGAGGGACTGAACTTTTTTTTGTTTCCCCCCCCCCAACGCCCTCCTTTCTCCCCCCTTTTGTTTCGCTCTGTGTATCTCTGTACGCCACTCTCCCGCAGCTTCCCCCTTCCGGTCACCTACCATCTTCTCATCGGCTCATCTTCTTGCTTACATGGACTGCAGTGCACCTTTGTGTTTCTCAACGTGCGAGCACTTCCTCCACTTCCCCCTCCTCCCCGAGTCACGCCGCACCTCCCCTGCCTCACCCATCTGGAGAAGGTCCGTCCCGCTAATAGGAGGGTCCTGCTACATTAGCCCTTCGCTCCTTCCTCTCCATCGCTTCCTTCCCCGTCCGTCTCTCTGCGAGTCTCTCGGAGTGCGCTGCCCCAGTAGGACGCACTCACGCACACAGACGTACAGACACACACACACACACACACACACGAGTGCAGATCTGCTGCCCCGTTTCTGTGTCTCTGTGTTTGTCTCCAGGTCGGCTACTGGCGGCTAATAGGGCGTAGTAGGTAATGGCAGCCGTGGCCTATTATCTCTGCTCTGCTGTCTAATAGCCACTGGCTTTAAGCATCTGCCGTGTAGCTGCTCTGACTCCCCCAATTGACACTTAGCAAGTTTGTGCATACGCACAAACACACACACACACACACACACACACACAATCCACCCCCACAGATGCACAGCAGGTTCAAATACACACCGCCAAAAGTTATTTGTGCATATTTGAGTGTGTCTGTACACAGAAGTTTGGTGTGTGTGTGTGTGTGTGTGTGTGTGCGCGGGTGCGGTTAACACTCCAAACGCACCGCGCCCTGACATCCTGTATGTTCTCTCCTCAGGGAACTTTGCCTTCCTTTAATTAGTAAAGGAAAAAGATTTACTCATGTGATCTTTGACACGTTGGCCGTACATACACACACGCACGCACACGCACACACACACACACACAAACCGGCCTGCGTGCACGCAACCGCACAGCACATCGACACCTATCCATTACCAGTGTGGTGGAATGCCAGCGAACACCCATTGTGTGTTGAGGCGCGCGTTGTGTGTGTGTGTGTGTGTGTGTGTGTTTGTGTGTGCGCGCTTGGGAGAAATGAACCTGCGCCCATCCGCAGACTCACCATTGATTCGCCATGGTAACAGCGAAAGCAACGACAACCAGTGCCGCCGTTGGAAAAAGGGAAGGAGAAAAGGGGGAGACGGGGGAATCAAAGTGGGCAGAGGATCAGCGGGCGCGACGCCGCCTGCTGCCGGTTCGACCAAACGCAGCGGCGAGATCGCGGCTCATGTGCGTATTCCAGAGAGCGAGAGTCTCCTGCACAATAGGGTTGTGGGAGTGTTTTGGGAATAAAAAGGCTTACACAGACCTGAGCGAGGCTTATACATGATGAATGAATCCCCCCCCTTCCTCCTGGGGAAACGCGTTCCGTGAGCGTTGCGCCGCCAGCTGTTTAACAGCTCACTTAAAGAACCACTGGGGCCTACCGTCCTAATGAATCACCCAGGTGTTCGGTTCTCTTACGCCAGCCGGATCCTTTTGTTTGTCGGCGCCCCGACCCCCCGTCCTCGTACCTCGTACTCGGCCTGCTCAGCCAGTAAACAACAAAACGGAGGTAGCCGAATCCGATGGGCTGACTCACCCCCCCCCTCCCTGGCATTTTCACACCAGGCCTACGGTTCCCAAAGTCCAACACAGCGGAGAGAGACGGAGAGAGACGGAGAGAGAATGGGATTTTTTTATTTCTTTTTTTCACCCAAAGGCACTTCAGCTATAAATATCATACAGTTCTCTGATTTGCCGATGAAGGCTGACAGAGGAGGAAGAGGGATGCAGGGTCCTGCTCAGTTCAGTTGAGCTGTTTTAAATTCATTCAGCGGTGCGGGGGAGAGGGGAACCGAGGGAGGGAGGGGGGGAGAGGGTCGGCTCCGTCATTACTTCTCCACGTAGGGGGATGAAATAACGTTAACATCTCTTTCTCTCTGAACTTTGATAAGTCAAACAGTTATTATTACTGGGAGAAAAAAAGCAGCAGTAGCTGCAGCACACACCTTATTCTCCTGCTTGAGTGTTTGCGTGTGTGTGTGTGTGTGTGTGTGTGTGTGTGTGTGTGTGAGATTGCGTCAGCACAGACAGACACTAGAGTTTTAATAAAGCGGAGGCCTTTTGCAGCACTGTAATCTCCTCTGAACAGGTGTTGTGATTAGCCGGCATTCTGACACCCGGCCACTCAGGAGGCGGGTTTGCTGAACCGCCGGTGCGTTTGTGCGGCACGTTGCCTCGTGTGCCTCGTGTGCGCCGGCCACGGCTCTTCAGAAACGCACGCGGCGCTTCAAATTAAAATGTGAAACTTCCGCGTTTTGGATTTTTGAAAGCAGCCGCTTATCTTGCACCGCTGTCAAATTAGGGACGATTCTCTTTCCAAGAACTTCTGCTCTCGAGAGGTTTTTGCTAATTAAATCACAATGTGGTGGGAGTCTGTTTTTGCTTCCACATTCAATCCGAAAATAAGGTTTTTTTTTAGCATATAAGTTACTGTTTTCTACAGTGATTATTGTGTGTTCACGCGTTTTTATTTAATGCCTTGCTAATTATGTTAACTAAATGTGGTTTGAACCCAAAACATAGTCAGAATTGGAAATAAATTACTGGAACTTAAGGGCTCCTTTTATTCACTTTTTAATACTCAACAATTATTGAATGATTCATTTGTCGAAACTCTTTTGATCCAACTGAACATGATGTTTCAGAGGAAAAAAAACAAACATTTTAGCAGTATTCCAAAAAAACAGCATTTGTAGATGCTTTTCTGGGGAAGAGATCGTCTCGCCTGCGTGGTTCAATAAGTGTGGCACCGGCTTAAAACATCACTAATCTCCTGGTAATCTCATGGCGAATTAGTGGCCGATGAGGTTTTTTTGCAGCACTGACAAACACAACGACACCTTGAAGCATCTCTACCGACGCGCTGAGAGGAAAGCAACATATTGAACGTCCGTGATGGATGACTGCAGGTTCCTGAAGGCAGCAATATGTCTGCGAGCTGTTTTGAATGGCTTTTCAAAAACAAATTTATTTTATAAGTTTATGACTTCCTGAAATTATTAATGCAAACCTGCACAAGAACAGAGTTTATTAGTTTCTGACTGGCAAGGAGATTAGTGTGTTCGGAGTACTTGGAAATAGTGAATTCACTCTGCTTTTCCACTTGTTTTGCACAAAAATGCTGGAGGTAAGCTTATCCCAAATAACAGCTAAGTAACTCACTGAGAGGTGACTCACTTATCCATGTAAAAAACAACGGCACGAGGATCTGAATCAAATAAGCAACTAAACTATTCAATCATTTAACAGCGATTGAAATTTTGAAATATTTAAAAATATTTAATTTTTTTTTCATAGGGAAAGATTAAAACCAGAAAAATTCAGTTTGAGTTTAAATATTTCAAAATCCTTTTTTGTTTTAAGAAGAACCCTGATTTGGTTTTGCGTCGATTTGGTTTTGCGTAGATTAAGTTAATCTAATAGCAGAAGTAGAAACCGCACACACTCACATTCACCTCACGCCATCACAGTTCAACCAAAACACCGTCCTCCACGTCGGGTGCGCTCTTCAAACTTACGGCCCTCTTTCAAACTTTTTTCGCGTGGGAGTGTTCGAGCCGTCGAACGTGTTCGCCGGCGTCGGGGGACGCGCCGCATTCCCGAGTTACGTCCCCGCCGTTCGGTTTGCAGCGCTTTTGCCGGCTTTGTCGGCCGTCTGCTGTCCATTACACGCTTGTCTGAGTCTCGCGGTGAGAGCTAATGCGCCGCTAGTCCGAGGCCATGCTAGCGCGTTAAACCGCCATCCTGTGTTTTGCTCGGGGAGGCTGTTAAATACTACAGTAGACTCAAGCGTTGGGATTTCCCACCTCGTTAAGTACCCGAGTAGTCTTTGTTAGCTGCTGCGAGCCAACGTGTGGCAGCTGGTCCCTGCGTCGACCTCGGGAACGTCGGGTCGGTTGGATGCGCCCCCCCCCCTCCTCCCTCATGACGTTTTCCTCCCGTGTTCTAAAACCGCAGAGCTCGAGGGGGCCGCCGCTTCTTAGCTACCGAGGGACCTGCCTTTGCGTTCCGTTAATGTCAAGAGACATTTTATTTTATGCCGTCCCTCGTCCGCGGCTCTTAGCCATCTTTAAAGAGTAATGTTTGATGTTAGACGGTTGAGCGTCGTGGCCCTTTTTCTCATTGTGGTATTCCGGAATTCTTAACAAAGTAAAAGCACCAAGGAATCCACGTGGAGATTTCTCTTGGTGCCATAAAAAGCTTTTCTCTCTCTCTGTATCTCCCTGTCTCTCTGTCTCTCTCTGTCTCTGTCTCTCTCTGTCTCTCTCTGTCTCTCTCGCTCTGTCTCTCCGGATGCTTTCCGGCTGCGTTCCTTCTGCTGGTCAACTGACAAAGTGAGCTTCCCCTCCCAGGCCGTAGGTGTTTGTTTGTAAGTGGCTTTTCTCAGCTCGTTCTCTGTCAGCGGATGGATTTAGAGCCGTGTTCGTTAGCACCGGAGCTTGCAGAAACATCCGCGGAGCATTTAAACAGCCCGCAACCAAACTGAAACACCTGCGCCGTCGCAACATCGGAGCATTTCAGTGCAGTTTTTGGTGTTTTACGAGCGCTGGTTCGGTGGGCCTTCCTTCACCCCTCTAACACGCTAACCTGCAGTGCTTTATTAACACTAATTACGCTGATACCATCCAACGCTGCCAGGTGGGATTTAGCTCACAAAAACATCCTGTGTCTTTCCCCAGGTGACCTTGCCTTTTTATTTAGGTCATTACAGGTTAAACTAACTAATGATCGTAAGAATAGACCTTGTTGCTCCACCGGCCGGAGGAGGAGCCGCTGGACAGGAGCCACTTGTCCTCGGGAGAGGCGTGTCATCAAGGACCTGATGCGATGAAGGGATCTCATTGCACCGTTATAACATTGGACGTCGGCTTTATTGTCTTCGGTATCTGGAGCTGCGTCCCTCAGCTCGATGCGACCGTCGTTGTTTTTAATGCGTTTAATGACACTTTCTCTTGTCTGGACTTGGCGAAATGTCTCAAGGGGTTTGAAATGTCCTTCTGTGATAAGGTTGGAAATTCTGTCTCGTTATTTAGGATTTCTCATACGTCCTCTTCAGGTAAATGTTCCCCATGGTTCCTGCGGGGTGAACTGAAGTTCAAGTGTTTACCTGATTGGTTCGGGGTGTGAAACCTGCGGCGCTTGGAGATTTGTTTCGCTCTGAGTAGCTTGTGTGTGTTTTTTTTTTTTTTTTAACCTTCCATTCACCAGAATAATGTGGGAATCCATTGCAAGCTCTCTACCTTATTATTATTCTAGTACCTACGCTGCTGTTTTCGGGGATTTGACTCTGTTGACACAGAACTTATTTTGCCCTTCTGGCTTCCCTGCACTTTTGTGCAGACTTAAGTGGGACGGTACTTAGCAGCATCTGGGGGGGGGCGTACTTTGTCAGGCCAACTTAATGTAGCTGCGCCAATCAAACTGACCTACTGTATTAAATATTAACACGGCACATTGCTGGCCTCATCATCATCATCATCATCATCATCACCCTCCTCCTCCTTAACGCCGTCTCTCTCATTATTCTGCACGCTCGCCCCCATCCTCTTTTCTTTTGTGCTGCCCCGTGTCATGTACTCTTCCACCAGCCTTTCAATTAATGCTCCTTAGTGGAGCACCTTCACTTCTCGTAGCACTCAACCCCCCCAACCACGCCTCCCCCCACACCCCCACTCCCAAAATCCCACATGACTCCCTTTCTCTACGATTTCTAGAAATGTGCCACTTCCTGTCTCATTAGACGGGATCGCTATAGTTCTCTCTCCACGCTTTCATACGTTCTTGATTGCTGTAAACAAAATTTTGATTTGACATGAAGTAGCCCGTGTCTCTGTGTGTGTGTGTGTGTGTTGTGTGTGAGTTGGAGAGGGAGAAAGTGGGACGCTGTCTTGCTGAACGGTGTATTATTTAATGGTATGCTGGCTCATGAGTTATGCTATATTTTGAGGGGCTGTTGCACGTGCAGACACTTGTGTGTGTGTGTTGCATTTGGGTGGTTGTGAAACTACGTGAAGTTCACAGTATTTGTATAATTGATGCGTTGATGTCATCAGTAAATCTCTAGGTAGAGTATGTGGGTTATAATTTGTGTGTCTTTGTGTCTGTGTGTCTGTGTAATAGTTGTGCATTATTCATACGTTAGCTCCTTGGTGGACTTGTGTGATTTGATGAGAAGATGCAGGTCTGTGTCAACGTCTCTTTTATCCTTTATAATTCAGTAACCACCAGAAACTTCCCCTTTCACCTCTCACTCCTTTCCAATTCTCCTCCACATCCTTTCCTCCTCTCCTCCTCCTCCTCTCTGCATCTTAACCTCCCCTCATCTCATCCCCTCATCCTCTCCTCACCTACTCTTCATCCCCCCCCTCCTCCTCTCCTCCTCCTCATCCTCTTTCTGTCACGGTGTGGGTTCCTTTCCTGTTTTATTTTGTAGTTTGTGCCTCGTGTGTCTGTGGGTGAGCTTCACTTCCTGCCTCGGCCCGTCTCCCCCTGAGATTGTCTGATTTTTTTCCAGCTGTGTCCAATCACCTCCCCTGTGTATTTAAGCCCGGTGAGTCTGTTGTCTCGTGTCGTGTCATTGTCTGTTGTCTCTCTTGGATGTAGGTGGTGTCCAGTTTTCCATGTTTCTTTTCCTCGTCGGCGTTTTGCCCTTTGTGGTGTTTTGAGTTCCTGTTCAGATCGACCGTTAAAGTCCTTTTTGTTTTTGCCACCCTCACGCACCTCGACCCTTGTGACACTTTCATCTGTTCCTCATTCTCTCTTATCTTCACAGTCAGTCTTCTCTTCAACACGCAGCGTGTGTTGGTTATTTAACCATAAATATATTTTGTTATTCACAAACCCCGCCCCCTGAGATCAAGGTAACAAATACTAATACTAATGACATTCGTCAACTAGTCGCAGCACAGTCGAATAGCGCCGCGTGAGTAGCTCTACTGTACGGAAACCCAATTATTTGTCGCAGCGATGGCGGGCCGATCATTAGGCCCTGCAGAGGGTGTCAGGCGCTCCGGCTGCACCGCCTCTGGGCTCGGCTTTCTACACGCGTCGTAATTGTGACGCTAAGCAGGACGGACGCGCCCAACTGTCTTGACAGGCGGTTGCATCTGAGAACGGCCCCGCCAGTCCAGCGCCCCCCCACATTACATGCAGTTATCACTATTTCCAGGAAACTTTTCCACACCATGACAAAAAAAAAAACCAAACGTTTAAATGGTAACTTGGTTTACATGTAACCTACTGCGGCAAAATGCTTTACCGACCGAAAGATCACAGTGGATAGAATAAAACAGCAGGTGTGTGTGTGTTATACTCTGGTTCCTCGTTTAAGAAAGGTATTGGAGCGCTCACACTAATGCCCTGTTCCCCCCCCTCCGCCCTCTGGCATTCAGCCTTGACCAGGGAACAGCTGACACGGCCTTATCGGAGGACGAAGGGGCCCCGGTTTGGTACCTCGGGGGAATTACAGGCTCAGCCAGGTAGCTCGGTGCCGGGCCGCGCCGCGCATTGCAAGTCCAGATTACACGCGTTTAAATGGATTCCTCAGAGACGAGGCCGCCAGCAAATAAACGTCTGGCGGCTGCTCCGTGTGTGACGCCCTGCGGAGGGTGGACATCCAGGTTAACAGAAGCACCAAGGCTCCTGCAAGTAATTAAAAAAAATGTGACTTGAATCCCTGAATCCTTCCCTCGCCAAAGAAAAAAAGAGCAGTTACAGATCGGCAGCCTCATCTTGATGTAGCAGTTCAGATAAAACAGCCAAACCGTGGTCCTGCTTCCTCCACGTTGGATCTTTGTTTCAATGTGGCGATTAAGTACATAATATAACGATAACCTGTGATGACTCGTGTTATTATTTAGAGGCGGGAATCATCCTTTAAACGATTACCGGGTGGTTTTGTCGTCTTAATTCATTGTGGAATCGATTGTTTTAAGCACTGGTTTAGAAGCAGCCGCCGGTTGTAGCGTTGCATCTGCGAGCGAGTGGGCGGCTGCACGTCGGCATACGTACGTGTTATCTGGGTAAGACTGTGCATGTGCCTGTTCCAGCTCAGGGAGACATTTTTATCCTCTCTTTCTAAACCTGAATAAAGCATAACGCCGCTCACACACACACACACACACACACACACACACACACACACAAACACAGACGGAAACAGTGAGATGGATCTTTTTGAAGTACAATTTCACCCTCTCCCCTTCCCACTTTTCCGTCTCTTTGTGCAGCGGCGTTAAACCTCTGCGGGCCCTGCTTTATGTGCGATGGCCTGAGCTGTCAGCTTTTTGTTATACTGAGGGACAAACCTAGAGGCACAATGTACGTTTCGCACACACCTCTGCACACACACATAAAGGGGGGAGACGCGGGTGCTGACAGCTGATTCTCCATGTGTGTTTATGAGGACTTTGATGTTCAATGTGTCATGTTCTTTGATGCCCTCAAATGTGTGTGTGTGTGCGACCTCAGGACGACGTGCGGGTTTATTCTCCTCCTGTGTCTCGGGCTCCCTCACAGGATCGCGACGTTCTCCTTCTCCTCTGCGTTCTTCCCCCCTGAGCCTTTTTCTTCTCCTCGCTGTCTGTTCCTCTCCGCTGGACGGTCTCTCGGTTGCCGTCTGTTTGTTGCGTCCCCAGGGAGGGGGGGGGAGGGGTGGAGGGGGGTAACTTTATGCAAACACGCGTTCAGCCAATCGTTAGCGACTTATTTCACACTCGCTTTTGGGTTTCGTTCTGTTTAAATGAACCGCTTTTGCATCCGGTAATGATCGCCGCTGCCTCTCGGCCTCTCGCTAACCCCCCCAGTTTCCCTCCGACGCCGCGACCAACTGATTTAACCGAGCGGCGGCGGCGGTAATTAATACTGGAAAACTCTTAAGCGTACTTTAAACGGTAAAGATATCCTCCGACATCCACAGAGAACGCTTTGAAATGGCGCCGTGTCTTATGTGTGTTGAGCATTAACAGATTTTACATTTAATACATTGGGGCCAGTTGAATAATGAGACAAACAGCATTACAGGAAGAGCGCTGTTATTTGCCTCAATCAGGCGTACACGCAATAAATGGTTCGCTGTTCTATCGGCCACCGAGCGTCAAAGTGAATCAAGCCGTTATCTCCGACCAGTCAGACCCTCCTGTTGCCAGTAGTCTCTCTCTCTCTCTCTCTCTCTCTCTCTCTCTCTCTCTCTCTCTCTCTCTCTCTCCCTCTTGCAGTGCGACTTGTTGACTGGATCTCTTGAGTATCTCCTCCCCGCTTTTTCCATTTCCCCCCTCGTTCGTTCCTCCGACGCTTACACGCTGTCTCTTATCTCCTGCGCCGGGGTCTGACTCTCTGATTGCACAAAAATTAAAAATGGTTTTAATTCCACCAGGTTTTTGAGTCTGATTTGCACGCGCTCCCTCCGGCTTTTTTTTTGCTTTCTTCCGTGCAATTAATTCAGTTCCCTCAGACAAATCCGCTGCCTGTCTGTCATTGCAGGACGAGAAGTCCACGTTCTTCCAGTTCGGCGCCGCCCTGCAGCAGGAGGCTCTGCTCATGCTCTCCATCATGGAGGAGTATGACTGGCATGTTTTTTCTATCGTCACTTCCAAGTTCCCCGGGTACCAGGATTTCATCGGCACGCTGAAGATAACTGTGGATCACAGGTGATGGATTCCACCCCCCATCCACCCCCCACACACACACACACACACATATGATTAATCCCTAACCTCTATACGCTGACAAGATTAAGCACCCGGTGTCATTTAACGGCGTATTGTTACAGCTTTGTGCGCTGGGACCTGCAGAGCGTGGTGACTCTGGACGCCGTGGACGGCGACCCGAACTCTAAATCACACATCGCACTCAAGAGGATCCAGAGTCCCGTCATTCTGCTGTACTGCTCCAAGGACGAGGCCGTGTGAGTGTGTGTGTTTTACCGCCTGGCCGTCGCACACAACCGCCGCCGGGCGGATCTTTACTGACTCCTTACCCGCCTCCTCTCGCAGGTACATCCTGGAGGAGGCGCGCTCCCTGGGCCTGATCGGAGCCGGTTACATCTGGATCGTGTCCAGTCTCACCACCGGCAACCCCGACTTTACCCCCGAGGTAGCGAGGCCCCCGTGTGTTGTAACAGGCGGCCGCTTCCGAGCGGTTTGAGTGTTTTTTTTAATTCCAGGCTTTTTTTCCCAGGTTATGTGCTGCTTCTTCTGTCCCAGAAATCACAGAAAAAGTTTTCCATAATATGTGGCCCTTTAACTAGATGCAACAGTGTGCAGCGAGTGAATAGATGTATTCTTTTGTGGATTGAGCTCCACTAGCTGTTTCCTACTGCGCTCTCTGTGCTAAGATAAGCTAAGTAACAGGGAAATATTGTGGTATCCATTTTATCATCCATCCAGTAAGAAAACAAGCAATATTACCGAACATGTGGATTTTTACATATTTTGAGTTTATTGCTTTGTTTACTCTCTTCTCAATAGGACATGAATATTTGCATGAATAATTAAAAGCATATTCCTCGTCCTTTGATCGATCGATTTTATGTTGGGTTTTTAATCTCTTTCAACAATCTGATTCCCCATTTTGCAGCAAATTAAAAACAAAATATCTCAGTGTAGCCTGACAGACGGGCGTTTTTTTTTTTTTAATGCAACACAGACTTAGTGAGCTATTTGGTTTCCAAATTCTGTCATTTTGACAGCTTCAAGGTGCAGCCTCTTCCCGAGGGAGCCGCTCGGGTCTCAGACGTTCACACGCTTGTGACTTGTGAATGTGATATCCGGTGATGAATTACTTCAGCAGTGCACATATTACACCTCACAATAAATCATCTGCCCAACACCTTTTCAGATAGTCTTTTTTTTTTTTTTTTTTTTTTTTTAACCTGAGTCAAAGTGAATCCTTCGCACCACACGTGGCACCTCTCAGATCTCCCTCTCCCCCCCCCGCTCCCCCGTCCCCCAGGTGTTTCCCCTGGGCATGATCTCCGTGTCCTACGACGACTGGGACTACCCGCTGGACACGCGTGTGCGCGACGGGGTGGGCATCATCTCCTACGCCGCCACCGCCATGCTGCGGGAGAAGGGGGAGCTGCCAGAAGCCCAGAGCAGCTGCTACAGCACGCCGTCAGACAGGAACCCCGGGAAGCTCCCGCCCAGCGCCCTGCGCAGGTGTGTGTGTGTGGGTGTGTGTCTGTGGGTGTGTGTGTGTGGGTGGGGGTGTGAGGCGATCAGGGTCTGGGTACTTGCGTAACCGCTCGTCGTTGCCGTCGCTGGGTGTGGAGCCCTGTTGCGTGAGTCTTCTCTAATGAGAGAGAGAGAGAGAGGAAGCGGAGATGACAGAAGTGTTAAACACATTTAGCACTATTAGCCGTTGTGTTTGAGCTCACTCTGCTGCCTCAGCCAAGCGACAACTAAAATGGGACTTCAGGGCGGACCACCCTTTGTTAACTTTAGCCCGCTGTGTGTGTGTGTGTGTGTGTGTGTGTGTGTGTGTGCGCACCTTACTTCACACGACTGCATCTCTGCATGTCAGGATTAAAGCAGCCTTTTCTAGCTTCGTTCTCTCTTTTTTTCTTGTGTGGCAGTATGTAAGTGTGCGCTAATGTTATGCACACAGTGAGTGTATCTACTCCTTCCTAAAGTCTCTGTGACGAGGAACCAGTCACATCTTTCAACCCCATCTTTGTGCCCACACAGACGCATGTTTATGCTGAACATCCACGACTTTATAGAGGCTTTGGCTTCCGTTCAGGCATTTTTGGTGTGATATTGTGACTGCATGTTAAAAAATGAGGCATTTCGGTGGCTAAAACAGGATTATTAATTCAGACGCTGATGCGAAACTGACTGAGGTCAGGTTGCCAGGCTGTGCGCCTCTACGATGACTTACGAGTTGACTCATTAGAATGAGAACCACGGAGTGATTTTCACCCGAGTGGCTTTATTGTCCCATTTCTCTCTCTTATTAAACCATTACACCATACATCAAAGCACATACAATGCCAGCGTTGTTGACATGTTGATCCAATAGAAACTCAGACCTTAGTCGCAGCGCAACCCTTTTTTCCCCAATAATCTTTTCCTCCTTCCCTCATTTTTGACTTATTGAATCAAATTTGCATATTAGTCAAAACAACTGCAGCCAGTTTCTGTGATAATACAGTGACAGGTTGGAATTCCCACCCCGATTAGCGAGTGGCGAGGCTTCGATCGCAATGCTGCATACATTAGTCTAGATACGATCCTGCCGCAGTGTCTATAAACAACGTGAGGTGCAGAGGAACGGGACAAATTAATCTCCCACTTAAAAGTCATTATCGGCTGCATGCGTTCGGATCCTCCGTCGTTCTCGCCTGATAGGCATTAGTATCCGGCTCAGTTAATCGGGTCTCAGCGACGGCACGCGGCTCTTACTTGGGTTTTTGTCCCGACAGTACATTTGGAAAGGTTATTCTATTTGATGGAACCACTGTACCATGACAACCCCTAAGCTGTCACTGTTTTCTGAAAAGATGCTCCTCGCCACCATGCAGGAGTTGGGAAGAGCCTCCCCTCCTTTTTTATTCATACCTTTTTATAAAAGCACTTGCACAATGGCAGCCGGAGCGCTTCAATACCAGGGAAATGCTCGGCACGTAGTAGTAAGTGGAGCCACATTTGAAAGATGCTCTTTGCAATAGTAGGTCAACTTTCTTTCATCTAATTAATGTGGCCTGTGCTGCAATTAGAATGGACATTGAATCTCTCTAGTCGATTTGCTGCCCTGTTTAATGCAGCTCAACGCGTTGTTTCATTGACTTCACGCGTATCGCAAAATGACAGGACGTACACATATCCGCGTGAGCGTGCATCAACAACGCACAAAGCCACAATCGATTGGACCAAGAATGATAAGAAAACCTGAAATGGGGGGAGACAGTAGTTTTCCCAGAATAAACTGCGACTGTGTTTGCGCCATAAAGAACAAATTCGACTGTGGGCGATGCGCTGTGACAAGGGCATCACCTGCTGCACCGCGGAAAAATACCACGGCCCTGACGCGTCACTGATAGCGTTTCAACCTCTAAGGGCGGAGGCGGCGGCTGCTTTTGTTTACTCTTTACTCCGTGTGAGTGGAGCCGGCTTCGAAAAGAGCACAGGCCCGTTTCCCCGCCTCAGTGGAAACACGTGATTAACGCGCCGCTCTCTGATAAGCTCTCCCACGACAGTGTTAACGTGTGTCGAGTAACATTGGTTGAAGTGTTCGCATGTCACGCTTTACTTGTTGCGTGATCTGTTTATCCATCTAGTGTGTGCATGGTTCCCTCGTGGACCCGGGATCTGACCTCTGACCTTGTCACATGCAAAAAAGCCCATCTCAGTGTTCCAGAAGACCTGAGCACATACATCTGTTCGAATGCTGCTAAAATGTCTGTTCATCAGACTTACACTGTCTTTAAAACTGACTTCCAAATTCCATTATGAAGACAATATTCTATTTTAGTCAGATGATATTTAATTTGTCAATTTGCAATAAGAGGCACGAGGCATTTCCAAAAGCAGCGTGTTCTCTTCAGGCCAGCCGCTGTCCCTCTTGTTATTTGGCTTTTTTTAGTAAACTTCCTCAGACAGGCCTCTTTTCCCCCCAGTGGGAAGTCATGCCATCGCGCCAGTGTGTTTACGCTCAGAACATCCTCGCCTCCAGAGAGCCGCTTCACCGGAGCAAGTGTGTCCTTAACCCCCCCCCCCCGTACCACGGGGAGAGACGCCGCTTCGCTCCGTCCTCTCTGCTGCTTCCCTTTAGCCGACGTGCAAACGTTTCAGCGAAAGGGTGTGTTTGCGTGTGCAAGAGAGCGGCCGTGAGTAAGAGGGCGAGGGGCAGCCTTTTTGCACCAGTGACTTGTCTTTCAGGCGTACGTATATTCGATTCAATGCGCAGCGCTGATTGGAGCGATGTGTGGCCTCTGACTAGCCCCACGCCCACACACACAAAAAGGTGCTCACACACACACACACACGCACGAACACAGTGGGTGAAGACGGCATTGATTTAAAGAGGATGCTCTCGCTGTGATTATAGAGCGCTTTACTTGTTATTGCAATTCTATCTGCTCTTTCACATTCGCGCAGGCACTGAAAACAGATGCAGGACTAAAGCAAATAACGGCTCCCCGCTTTCTTTTCTCCCGCGTGTTGCAGACACATGATGCATGTGTGGAACGAAGGGCGCGACTTATCCTTCACTCCAGATGGTTACCAGGCCAACCCCAAATTGGTTGTCATCGTCCTGAACAGTGAAAGGAACTGGGAGAAGGTAACGAATGAACACGGAGGTATTGCAGGGAAATGAAAAAACACTTTCATTGAGAGGGTGTCACTGATTTGGTTTGTGTGTGTGTGTGTGTGTGTGTGTGTGTGTGTGTGTTTGCACGCACACAGTTGGGCCGCTGGGAGAACGGGACGCTGGCGCTGATGTTCCCGGTGTGGCCGCGGTACAACTCGCACGGGGACGAGGACGCGGACGAAAACCACCTCTCCATCGTCACCCTGGAGGAGAAGCCGTTCGTCATCGTGGACAACGTGGACATCCTCACCGGGACGTGCGTGAGGAACTCCGTGCCCTGCCGCAAGCACGTCAAAGAGTGAGTAGACGACGTGCGACATGGGGACGGGAACCAAAAACATGCGACGCCAACACACTGCTGATAGAGGCCCACTTTCGCTCCTTGGTGTCTAACTAAATTTGACCAGTGAAAAAAACCAAGCTCACCGGCTACGTTTGTAGCATTTGTAGCATTTTTTTTTATTTCACTAGTTCAACCAGTGGAGGAAACTCACAGCGAGGACTTGGAATAAATGATCAAACGGGAACTTGTTAATTCTTCTCATTTGAATAAAAGCGGCGGAATACGCAAATTTGTCTCTTGATCTCGGGGAAGCGTTTAACGCCCAATTACGGCCCCTGTATTCTTCCCACCAGTTGTGTTTTTTTACTTTTCTGTGGAAAGAAGTGCTTAGAATAATGCCTCTCAATTTGTCTCAGAACATCAGTCAATCAGCCGACCCCTTGCACGTCCACTTTTGTTCTACAAGGCTTTATACTGGGCCCACTCATTTTCACTTTATATAATAGTGACTCATCATCTGTTTGTCCTCGAGACTGAATTCCAAATATATTTGGCTGACAATCTGACATAATCACACGGTGTAAATACTGTACCACGCTAAAACTTGGTTGTCGCTGTGTGTTCTTTCAACCAGGGAAAATAGGCCTTGTGTAGCCTCAGGTGGGTTTACTCAGTAGAAAAGATATATTCATTTGTATACAAAACAAAGTCACTGCCGCTAATTTTCAGATTCGCGCATAACGACTCGACGCGTCAGCCGCGATGTGATGAGTGATTTTCACGTTGTGTCCTTTGTCAGTGTCGTACACGAGTACAAACTCTTTTCCAACTTCTGTCAGGCAGTTCACAGCATACTGCCAAAGTAGTTCCCACTTGGTTGGTGGATAATCAGCTCTGTCAGCATTAATAATGAAACGCTCTCTGCCGCTGTCAGCTTGCTAATGCCGACCTGTCGGTGTACTTGTTTTTGTGTTTCTGCCATCACTTCGATTGCATGTGTTGCACATTGTGCCCTTTGTTTAATTGTCTCATCCCATCCTGCCCTGCCTGCAACCTCCCCTCCCCTCTCCCCATCGCCCCCCCCACCCCCCCCCCCCCCCCCTCCTCCTCGTCCTCCTCCCTCACCCACAGGCTGCCCACGTCAAACTCAACATTCTGGTCCTGGCATGCAGGGCTCCTGGGAGGGTTTGCACGGGTACATCTGCAGGCAGTGGTCTCACCGCATTGAGCAGCCCGTCCTCTGAGCGCGGCTACCGCTCCCCCCCCCCCACCGACCCCCTCCCCTCCTCCCCCTCCTCCCCCTCCTCTTCTGTGGCTCCCTAATAGCGGCCTTGCATGTCTTTAGCCACTCCAGGCGGGACGGCACAATTACCCACACACTTCGTAGTTATTTTTCTTTACTTAAAAGCCCTCAACCCCCTTGAATGCCGCCCGTGTCCTCATCCTGCACCTGCTTCTGTTGACTGAAGCCGATTCTGAGGTCATTAACATATTTGTATCAGACGCAGGAATATTTCATCGTCTTTCGCCTCCACTCGGTCGCCCACGTTAACGGCGTCGGCTAATGGGTTGGAAATAGTTTGCGTTGACCTCGTTGCTGTAGCTAATCGATTGAGACTGTTTCTTAATGTATGTAAGCCGTTTGGTAGCTCGCCGCTCACCACCTCGCTGCGTAGTGGGACACTCTCTCCACTGGAACAGCAGCAGTGGGCTGAACGCTGTAAACCGTCCTTCGACCGGAATAATATTAAAGCCAACGGATTTCAATTCTTCATGCACATGAAACATTTATTGGTGCATTTCATTCATAAATTCACTTTTTTCCTTTGCGATTTTGGTCACATTATGCCGCTTCTTCAGCGCAGAACTTTCAACAGGCACATATCGAAAAAACGAAATTGCACCTCTCTCTTTGAAAATCACTTGAAAGCCGCTTTATTGTGGCTGAAATGTTGTGCGGGCCTCCTTGAGTGCGTAAACAACGCAAGTAGGCGGAAAAAGTAAAACTTGCTCCAAGACGCCTCTTGAACACGTCGGGTTTTGCTCCAATTAGCCGCAATATACGGACACCTCAATAAGGGCCTTTTATTTGGATTTATTTGCCACTTGCTCAGCATCTGCGTTGTGCTTCTGGTTGATCACTTTGGCCACAATACAGTCCAAACACACACCGAACACCCAGCGCTTTCCCCTGGATTCTGCTACCAGACGATAGAGAACAGTTAAAACAGGTGGACGTAAGCTTCGCTGACCGCGGGGAAAGTGCAAAGGGCTCGACTAATTGCTCTCTTGCGAGACTCCTTTACTTTTTTTCGGCAAACAGAATGAAAGCTTTTTGAGCCAGACGGACCCCGAGACGACAGGCCGAACACAATCAGCGTCGACCTTTCCGACCCGCTCAGTTGCGTCACTGCGGGAACGACTAGACGACTGGAGCCCGTTCAGGCGCCGACGGTTTGACCTGTGACCCGAGTCCTCGACCTTCCTCCCACAGCTGCTGTTTTCTGTGAGCGGCCAACCGTGCGTACATTTATCCACCCATCCATAAGTGCCACTCCTTCCGTTTGGTGTGTGTGTGTGTGTGTGTGCGTTAGTCTGTATGTGTTTACATAAGGACACGAGGAGGGCTCAGCTGGGAGAGCTAACGTATACGCCGGGCACAGACTGTACATAGAAAGACTCACTCACATTTACTTTAGCGTGAGTACTATGCCATGTATCTCTCTCACACACACACACACACACACATGCAGGTTGTGTGGAGCCGCTGCTAAAAGGCATTTTGATCCTTTGACGATCCCGTTCTCTGACAGTCGCTCCCCGTGTGTGTGCGCGAAAGTCGTCAGCTCCTTGTGAACCTTCTCTCGGATCGGCCGACGCGGCGGGTGAAAAGGTCGCAGAGTTCCACTCCCGGTCGACACACTCACACATGCTGCACTGCAATCAGAGGCGGGTTGACCCGAGAGGAGGGGGGGAGAGCTTACATGGAAATACACGCTGGCTGGAGTTTAATAGATCATGAGGATCATCCCATCCAAACGTCCAGTTTGGCTCACAGCTCCGAGCTCCTGGAGGAGGGCTGTCCGAAAAGTTCACTTGAGCCTCAGTTTCCATTGGCTGCATCCTGCATCCTGTCCACCAGGCTGCTCGGTGTGGACGTACAGTAGGCAGGCTGCAGGCGGGTTTCGGAGGGTGGGAGGGGGGGAGCGGTGCACCACTTGCGAGAAGGGGAGAGAGGGACGGCGTAAAGGAACGTGGGGAGAGACAGGGGGAAGGACAGCTGATATTTTAATCATGTAGGTTGGTTGTTCTGCAGAGCCCGGCTCTATTTAAAGCCCGGCAGCATCTGCTCAGTACCCCTGTGTTTTCAAGCACTGAGGAGAACACACACACACACACACACACACACACACACACACTCCATATGAGCGCTGCCCTTCAGCAGTATTCATGGCTACTCTGCACCGTCATTATTCCGAGTTCCAGAGTACAGTTACACTCGCGCGCCGTCGCCTGAACGACAGGCAAACAAGCAAAATGTCATCTAATGTAAAAATATATTGTTGATTGTGTGTTGCAGTAACAGCACCGCAGGAGGTTCCTACATTAAACAGTGCTGCAAAGGTTTCTGCATCGACATTCTGAAGAAGATAGCCAGGAACGTCAAGTTCACGTACGACCTCTACCTGGTGACCAACGGAAAACACGGCAAGAAGGTCAACAACACGTGGAACGGCATGGTGGGAGAGGTACGTCCCGCGCGTGACGCTCTCCTGGAGATTGTTAGGAATCGTCCGTGCGCTCAGCGGCCTCCTTTGGAAGATGGGGAGATCGACGGCGTGTTTTGTGTGGTAGATATCAAGCTGCGCCCGAGTAGCTTATCTCAGCGTGGACAGGAAAACCGGTGGAGTCCGGTTTCGACCAACTTTACATAAATCCACCAAGCAGCACCTCCTGTAGCTTCCCGATAGCATGTCATGACTTCAGAGCTTCGTGCTCGTCCGAGCCAATCGGCTGCTTCTTCGTACACCGAAATGTGTGAGGGTCAAAGTATTTGGCAAAGAGAGCAAATAAGCATCCTTAAGATGAAGTTCTTAGTCAAACATTTCCGGCGTGTTGCAAAACACGCAGGTTGGTATATTAAAAGGTCTGACACTTTTTGAATGGCTGTGGAGTTTTTATTAAATGTAATGTTGTGTGTTTTAGAAGTTTTTAGAAGTTTTTTTTAAGAAGTCAATTTGTCATCGTTATCTTACCTGTGATTTACACGGTCAAAGATAATTCTTTTTGGGGCTTTAAACTCGTTTTTCCTGGAGAAAAGAAAATCTACCCAACCGCAGAGTAAATCCGGGGGGCGTTTGGAGAGCGCAGAGGTCGGCCGAGGCCAATAAGAACCCAAAAGCAGAAGGGTTCACCCGTGGCCTTCACTTTACCCGCGCAGCAGATCTCATAAAACTCGAGGCAGAAGTTGCGGGAAGCTGACAATATGATCCATGTATTGTTGTTACGGTAATGTGAGCGGACCTTTCAAAGGACAAAATCCGAAAGAAATCCATAACATTTTACTGCATTAAACCAAAAACGACATCTTTGTGCGCGCGACTCTACGTCTGTCACAATTCATCCAGACAACCAGAAATGGTGGAACAAGAAAAAAGACATTTGTATTTTCAGTTTCCATCAGATACGGGTTGAAAATGCCCTCCAACTACAGCCGACATTCTGAGCTCATACCCCTCAGTCGCTGTGATATTTCACATCGCAAACAAAAAAAAAAAAGCAGCATCACGTATCTACGGCAAATTGTTTGATGTTGCCCGAGTTTTCCCGGAGCTGACTCTATTACGTGTTGGTGTACGTGGCGAGTCACTCCCTCGCCTGTGGCCATTCTGCTCTCCCTCCACCAGGTGGTGTATAAGAAGGCGGTGATGGCGGTCGGCTCGCTGACGATCAACGAGGAGAGGTCCGAGGCCATCGACTTCTCCGTGCCCTTCGTGGAGACGGGCATCAGCGTCATGGTGTCGCGCAGCAACGGCACGGTGTCGCCGTCTGCCTTCCTCGGTAAGTCTTTCACCGCACGACCACCCAGGTTTTTTTTTTCCTTTGTCTTTTTCCTCCAACCCGCCCCGGCGGGGAGCAGAGGGGGTCGGTACATGCTGGCCGTGGTCCACCTGCACCCCGACTCCAGCACGGCCTCAGCCCCCCCTTAAAGCATTCACAGCGCAGCGGGCCAGCTGTTGTTTTCCAAAAAAGTCAGCTTCGGCAAGCCTCTCATCTTCTCTCCTCCTCCTCCTCCTCCTCCTCCTCCTCTTCCTCCTCTTCCTCCGGTGGTTCAGGCAGACGAGAAACGGAAGCGCTGCTTTGTGCTCGCCTAATGTCTTGCATTGTCATTGGAGCGAGGGGACGTACTGGACCGTCCCTGTGTGTTGGTCCCTGTGTGCCATCCTGCATGTATGTGTGTGTGTGTGTGTGTGTGTGTGTGTGTGTATGTTGAAATGGGTACAGGGTGTGTGTGTGTGTGTGTGAGAGACACTGCACAAAGATATTAGCATCTTTGCGTATTGAATCAGGGCCGTGTGGAGAATGAATGTGCTTTGGCCGTATGCACGTTAAAGGGTGAATGCTTTGTGTGTGTGTGTGTGTGTGTGTGTGTGTGTGTATGTTAGTGTGTGTTGCCTGGCCCAAGGTATCAGTGACGGTTCAGCATCCCTCGCACTCATATTAGAGGCACCTCAGTGCACAATCTCTCAGGGTTGGCTGACCCTGGCAGTCACATACTTAGACATACAGTGACAAACACACACACACATGCACATACTATTTGTCTGGGTTCATCTCTGGCACTCGTCCCGCTCTCTGAACTCCCGCCCTGCTACACACCAAACACACGCAGACTCACACTCTCACTCGCCTGGATCACATACAAATGGATCACACACACACGCACACGCACACACACACACACACACACACACACACACACACACACACGTGCCCCCAGCAGGGCACATCAGATCACTCAGAGTTTGATTCCTCTCTCTCCACCCTTCTCCTCTGCCCGCCCCCGCCCCCCCCCCCCCCCCCCCCCCCCCTCCTCTCAGCTCTCATCCAAGGGAATAATGAGAAATATGGAAATGTGCTCCGTCAAACTCTCTGTGACTAACTCCCCCTTTCCCTCCCCCATTCTCACTCCATCTGCCTCCCTTTTCTCCCCTCTCTGGGTCGGCTCTGTCGTCGTCTCCTCGCTTTGTCCGCCCCCATCCTTCCTCTCCCCTTTTTGTTCGGCGTCTCCTCCTTTATGTCTCCCCTTCCTCTCCGTCCCTCACATTTTCTGCATCTCCTGCTCCTGTCTCATGGACTCGATTTCTCTTTAACTCTCTCCCTCCTCCCTCTCTGTCTCCCCCCCTCTCCTCCCTCACTGGCAGAGCCCTTCAGTGCATCGGTCTGGGTGATGATGTTTGTGATGCTGCTCATCGTCACGGCGATCGCCGTCTTTCTCTTTGAGTTCGTCAGTCCGCTGGGCTTCAACCGCAACTTGGCCCAAGGCAAAGGTAGCCTCGCACACACACACACACACACACACACACACACACACACACACGATCAGTAACATCGCACCAATCGTCGCTCCCAGCTGCACGAAGCTTCCCTTGGAGCAGAGGAGGCGGCCTGTTATTACTCTGACTTGAGACGGTCAACTTAATGTAACGCAGCATTAACAAGTCTCTTCTCACGCTGGTCACGTCTGTCCGAAATCCGTCCCCCCGGAGACGACCCGCCGGCACGGAACCCAAGATTAATGTCGGGAATTACATTACCATTATAGACATATAAATACTAAATGACCTGAAGGCCGAGGCGCTTGTTGAACGTACAACAAACGTACTCGGCTTTCTCAGCACGCTGAACACGTGTTGAGTTTGTCTGATTTTTTCACACTGTGTCTTTGAAACAAACTCTAAATTGGCTCTAAATTAGATGAGAACATGGACACTGCTCCTCCGTCCGTGCAATGTGAAGCTGAAGCGTTGCAGCTTTAGCGCAAAGACGGGGAGAAACCCGGCGGAACAAGCTACCAACCCATCCACCGGCCTCTCTTAAGCTCACTAATTAACAATTATATCTGATTTGTTTAATCCGCACAAAAGCCGAGGAGTAAAAACAACATATTGGGGATCGTGCCAGACGTGATGCACTTCCTGGAGTCCTATTGTCACATGTGTGAGTTTGCCAAACCTTCCCCCGACTGCCGAGCCGAGCCAACCGGGCTGCTGGCTTTCCCTCAATGTTTACTGTACAGATTGAAGAGCGGCGTGAGACGCGGCGCTCATCGCCCGTCGGGGCCCGCTTTGATATATACACTCTCAAGTTGGTTTTTAAGTGCAACTTGGTATCAACGACGAGCGGATGTCTGGTACCTAGATCGCGGTCAGATCGCGGTCACCCATTAATCACGGCCGCAAACCCGCAGGAAAACGCGGCCTGTCGTCCACAGTGACTCTGGCAGGATTTGTGAGCTGTGGCCGTTAAATTAAAAGGCAATAATAATGGCACATTATATTTGATATTTACAATGTCACCCCTCTGAAAGAAGTATGATGCCCTGAAACTAGATTCTAAACTATTTCTTTTAGACGGTCTTTTGTAGTTATATTATATTATATTTTATATATATATATACATATATATATAAAATATATATAATATTTTCAAGATTTAGAACAGCTTGAATGATATTATTCTTCCACTGCGGGTGGAGAGGCGACATTAAGGCAGGAATGTGAAGGAAAAAACAAAATCATTTATATTGTTGGTGTTTCTATTGTTGGTGTACATACCGGTCTCACTCCTCCCCTCCCTCCCCCCGTGCTCCTCTGCCTCCCCCCTCAGACCCGCACGGCCCGTCCTTCACCATCGGTAAGGCCGTCTGGCTGCTCTGGGGTCTGGTGTTCAACAACTCCGTCCCGGTGCAGAACCCCAAGGGCACCACCAGCAAGTTCATCGTGTCGGTCTGGGCCTTCTTCGCCGTCATCTTCCTGGCCTCCTACACCGCCAACCTGGCCGCCTTCATGATCCAGGAGGAGTTCGTGGACCAAGTCACCGGGCTGTCCGACAAGAAGGTTTGTGTGTGTTCACGCACGCACATGCGCACGCAGGCACGCAGGCACGCAGGCACGCACGAGGTGGAAGCTAAACACATTCACAGTTAGAGCTGCTCTTGTAATGGACGCCGGCCCTGCGGCCAGACAGGGGCTCTTCGGGGAGCGCCCTCGGGCTTCGACATCAGAACCCTCTGGCCTGAGCTGTCACCAAGCTAACAGTGGCAGCGCAGCGGACCCGCGGGAGCACGCGCACACACACACGCACACACACACGCACACACTGCTGTATAGATCAAATATGTGTGTGTGTGTTTAGATGTGTGTGTGTGTGTGTGTGTGTGTGTAGTGTGCAGAGGCTGGCAGTGTCAGCAGAACCTGCCTGGCTTACGCTACGCTGGACACACAATGATGATGACTGATGAGTCCTCTCCACTGTCCCTCCTTCGTCCTCTGCCTCCTCCTGTCACCCTCCTTCGTCCTCTCTCCTCCTACGTGAATCTCCTTCACTTTGACACGTTTTCTCCCCCCTGTCTCCTCCCCCCTTTACTTACTTCCCCTCCTCTTTTTCTTTTGTGCTCTTGTCTTAACGTTTCGTGTCTCTCATACCTCTCGCCACAGTTCCAGAGTCCTTACTCCTATTCCCCGCCGTTCCGCTTCGGGACGGTTCCTAACGGCAGCACCGAGCGCAACATCAGGAAGAACTACCCGGACATGCACCAGTACATGACCAAGTACCATCAAACCGGTGTGGTGGACGCGCTGGTCACCCTCAAGAGCGGGTACGGTGAACTCGTCGGGGTCAAAACCCGCGTTTAGCTCGAGATTTCTTAAACCTGGTCTGTCTGTCTCATCGTGTGCAATGAGAGCGATGGGGAGCAAACTGAAAAACAGGCGTGCGTCACGGCGAAGCGCTGCAGAATGCGCTCAGTGTTTGTGTCTGTGACGAGTGCTCATAATTGACTCTTGTTGCTGCTGGGAAGATGCAGCTGCCAAAATAGGGAAAGAGTAATTTGCTGCCTTTATTCTCCCTCCCAAACACACACTAATGGAGGCATGGCTGCAATCTATTTATTTTTCTGCGCTTTGATGTTTGGAGTATTTTCAAAAAAATATTGTTTTACTTGTAGCCTCTGCAAGAAGTTTGTTAAAGTAATATTAAATATAGGAGTTTTTTTCCTCACAAAGTTACACATTGTTTATACAACTGTATAATAAATTCTTGGTTAAAATTGGTTGTTTCAATCAAAGAAAACATGTGAACACTAACAATAATATATTTGAAATGAGCTGCGTGCAGATACTTAGAGGCTGCGTTTATTGCCCTTTGTTGACCGGCTTATTTCAAAGTGTTTAACATGAATCCATCCTTAAGGGATCGTTGTTATATACGACCTTTCAAAGAGGCGTAATGAAAAGGATTGTGCAGCTTCATGGGGGGGGGGGGAGGGGGGGGGGCGTCGGTCCGTCGCTTCGTTTGGTTGCAGGTCGTACATCACGCCTGTGTTTCTGCTGAGCTCAGATACACCGAGCTCACGGAAAAATGACCAAAACCCGAGACTAAAAGATTATGGCTCGGTAAGAACCAAGACGTGCTCGTATGCGTGACGATTTACTGGCGGACAGAACACCCCCTCCATATAATACAGCAGCAAACTTAATGGGGTGTTAACGACCTGAGCAGACAACGAACCGCCGATCTGAGGTCCGTGCTGTTCTACCATGTGACGTTAATAACGACACCCTGACGGGCTGCAGAACCCCTGGTCCAGGCAGTAAATCCAGGCTGTGTGCTGTGTTTTTTCTCACAGGAAGCTGGACGCTTTCATCTACGACGCCGCGGTGCTGAACTACATGGCGGGCAGAGACGACGGCTGCAAGCTGGTCACCATCGGCAGCGGCTACATCTTCGCCACCACCGGCTACGGCATCGCCCTGCAGAAAGGCTCCTACTGGAAGCGCCTGGTGGATCTAGCCATCCTGGGCATCATAGGGGACGGTGAGGGGGCTTGCACGCGGCCGCCGGCACACGGCGGTTTGGTTTTTTGGAGGCTTTTATTGTTGTAACAGTTGTGCCATTACGCAGCATTCCCTCTTCCCTCGCCCCTCCCCTGGCACTCTCCCTCTCCCCTCCCTCCCTCTGTCAGAATGCTATCAGGGGCTCGTCTTAACACACCATTTCATCATCATTACTCTGTGTGTGTGTGTGTGTGTGTGTGTGTCCACCATGTCCTGGTGTGTTTACTCCTCTAGATTGTTCTGTGTAATAAGCTGTGAGATGGTGCGAATGGAGGAAAAAATGAGCCGGACAAAAATCAAACCGCTGAAACCACTAAAGCGCTCCGCTTCACGCCCAGCCTTTTTATTTGGGGCAAACACGCCTGTGTGTGTGTGTGTGTGTGTGTGTGCGTGTGTGTGTGCGTGTGCATGCGACACACAAACACCCTCGGTCTGATAATAATTCCACCCATCTTTTCTTATCGCTCCATCACTATCAATTCCTCTCCCTCCACCTTTTTTTCCCTCCGCCTCCCGTCTCCTTTTCATTACGATCCATTTACCACTTCACTCCTCACCCCTTCTCCCTTCTCCCCTCTGTCTCTCCCTTCTCCCCTCTGTCTCTCCCTTCTCTCGACCTCGTTTTAGTCCTTCTCCTTCATTCCTTGCCCCAGCCTCCAGCCACCTTCAATTCCGCCTTCACCTACACTTCCATTAAGCTATTGGGGGGGACTTCACCCACTACAATATGCATATTGAACCAGCGGGGGGGGGGGGGTTGCAGGACGCTGCAATAACTCGATATGGATATGAAAGCACTTAGAGGGTAGTAAAAAACATGTTTTTTGTGGACTTCTCCTCTGCCTGCAACACTATACACCCCCACCTGCTGGTGCAGAAACTTAGAGTGCTTTGGATTGGACTCAAACAATGTGGGATGGATTTTGGACTTCCTCACTAACAGGACTCAGAGTGAGAGCAAATGAACTTCTCTGTGGTCCGTCCGCAGAGAAGCAGTGACAACGCATCGACTGCAGACGTCACCAGCAAACTCCTTCCAACGCTTTAATTACCGGATCGCGAGCGGTTAAGACTTAGGCATGTTTGACAATAATTTGACCAAAGTTATGCCGAATAAGAGAAAGCAGCAGCGTCTTTGATTGTCTGAGGGGGCCTCGCCACGTTCCCGGGTTACATATCCCCGATGACACTGATTTATAAATATTTGATTCAGTCAGTTTACACTTGCCTTCAGCTGGAATGAATCCCCTCGACCTCAAACAGAAATACTCATTAACAAAGTTGATGAAAGTCAGCAGTGAAGTCGCCGCCGAGCACAAATATGCATTTGAACTGCACAGCAAACAGATGTTATAGAAAGCAGCCATGGAGTTTTAGATGTGAATGATCCTACATAACCGCTGCTGTTTCACGGCTGAACCAGCACAGGCCGCACCATCTCCAACGCTGATCTATTCCACATGTGGTCATGTCACCCCCCTCCTACCTCCCCCCCTGCGGGGGGACAAACACGGGGTCTTGAACTTCAGCTCTCCCACAGGTGAGATGGAGGAGCTGGAGGCGCAGTGGCTGACTGGGATCTGCCACAGCGAGAAGAACGAGGTGATGTCCAGCCAGCTGGACGTGGACAACATGGCGGGCGTCTTCTACATGCTGGCCACGGCCATGGGCCTCTCCATCCTCACCTTCATCTCCGAGCACCTTTTCTACTGGAGGCTGCGCTACTGCTTCACCGGCGTCTGCACCGGGAGGCCGGGACTGCTCTTCACCATCAGCAGGGTGAGGATGAGGAAACCCGTCTCCTCCACTGCAGGAACATGGTGGCGTTTCCCCCCTCCCCTGTCCGTCTAATCCCTATGGGGTATTAAAGATGTCGAGGTTTAGAATCGGCAATGCTGGAAAAACCCACTTCCCGATCAAACCGCATTCAACGAAACTGCCGATGTACGGCATTGATTGGCCCAATTAGCAAGGGTGGGGATTTGTGGTAAAGTTGTTGCGAGCCTGCGACTCGCAGGCTGCGCTTTGATTGTGGGGGAAAACGGAGAGAGAGAGAGGGCTACACACACAGAGACAAAGCAAGTCAAACAAAGCTTTGCTGTATTTGTAAATTGTCTCAATGTGGTTTCATGAGCAGGAAAATAACAAGATGTCTTTGAAGACGGCGTACATGTGGTGTTCGAGCATCACGCAGTAGATTACAAAGACAATCGTCTGTTGCATCTCTTACGGTCTAATTGGCCTCAGCTTCTTTCAGATGCATTGAAAATGCAATTCGTCCTGTGGGCTGAAATGTCATTATAATGGACAATTATAAGGCCGAAGGCACACAATAGTTACTGTCAACATATGGAAGGAGGTATGTAGTGGGTATATAGCATGTGTTGGTGTGTGTGTGTTTTATAAAAGGTTGTGTAGCCCAGCTGAGATGGGTGTGAACTTACGGCTGCACACAGGGATAGCAGAACAGAGGAATCAAAGGATGCCGTCAAAACACTACACAAACATCTGTCATGTCTCAACACATATACACACATACAGGAGGAGTGAAGGGATGGACAGACTTGACCACATGGGTAGACAGATAGACGCACACACACACACACACACACACACACACACAGAACAAAACAGACCGATTGTTTATTATTCATATGTCATGTCTCTCGGTGAGGAAGGGCTTTTATTCCAGACGAACAGCATTTCACACATTAAATGTTTTACAAAAAGAGTGCGATGTCTGTCAGTCTGTCTGTGTGTGTGTATGTGTTTGTGTGTGTGTGTGTGTGTGTGTTTGTGTGTTGCGCCTGCCGTCGGAGCAGCGATGCAGGAGGTTAAGTGGCTTCAGGAAGAACATCTCCCTGCACTCAAAGGCCCTCTGCGGTGACATCATCACCTACATTTGATTTCCTAGGGGCCTCTGAAGGCAGTTCATCTAAAAAAGTGGCGATTATCTTTTCTTGTCACATTACGAAAACAAAATGAGGTTTTTCCGTGGTCGCGTTGCAAAAGAGCATACAGAGATCTCTCTCTCTTCTGCATGTTTGAACTTTTTCCTGTGAAGTTATTGGGTTGGGAAATAATCTTACTCACCCCCCACCCCCCCCCCGCCCCCCCCGCCCCTCCTCTCCTCTCAGGGCATCTGGAGCTGCATCCACGGCGTCCATATAGACATGAAGAAAAAGAACCCGGAGCTGGACTTCAGCCCTCAAGCCAACATGCTGCATCTGCTCAAGTCTGCCAAGTCCATGGCTTTGTCTTCTCCCAAACGCAACACTGTCCTCTTGCAGCCCAACATCCTGGATGTGATGTCAGGGAAAGGTACTTTAACTCTCACGAGTGCACATTGCACACTGTGTTTTAACGTTTCACCGGGTGGCAAACGCACCACGCGCGATGACACTGCCGGCACGTACCGAGGTCACCGTGCCTTTTCTACACAGCCGACGTATGCTTATCTGAAGGTGACTCTTTTTAATCCGATAGACCGTCATGTTGAAGCTCGCCTCATGATCAGGAAAAAAAAACACTGTGGCGCTGTCTGCCATCTAAGGTGCTTCTCTCCTTGTCTCCTAGGTAACTCGCTGCACAGTCTGGCCCCGAAGGGTCCCGGTCTCTATAGCAACGCTGCCGGTCCGCACAGTTTCTTGTCATTGTCCGGACGACACAAAAACCTCCTGAACAATGCCGCGCCGTTCCCCGTGCAGAAGAAAGCCCCCCCCCTTCAGACCAGCCCCAACAAGCCCCAGCTGTCCATCACCAACGACAACGGCAAGACGCGGCTGGCGGGGGCGGGCCTCTCCGCCGGGCCGCAGGGCTCGAAACCCCGGGCCCTGTGGAAGAAGAGCGTGGAGACGCTGAAGACGCAGCCCACGGTCATATCGCCGGGCCCGAGCCCCGTCCCGTCGTCCGGGCTCGGCCCGGCGACCATGAAGAGCCAGCGCTACCTGCCCGAGGAGCCGCCGCACTCCGACATCTCCGAGTGCTCCAGCCGGCCGCCGTCGCACAAAGATTCCGATTCCGTGGCGGCGGCGAGGGCGGGAGGATTCAAGCCCATCAACCAGCTGCGGAAGAGGGGAGGGGCGGGCGGCGGAGGGTCCAAGATCTACTCCATTGACTCGGACCAGGCCAGCCTCCAGTCCGCTCCGCCCTACCAGCGAGACAGCCAGGGGGGAGGCGACGACCACAGCTACCCCCCTGACCTGTTCCCACCCGAGAACACGTACTCGCACACTCACACGCTCTCCCACCAGGTGGACGCGCCCATCCTGCAGCTGAGTGCCAGCCTGCTGCACCACAGCCACAGCGCGGAGGCCGACCTGCACTCGCTGAAGGACAAGAAATACAGCACCTACACACACAGCAGGTACAACCGGCCCCGGGGACCACGGTTCAGGTGCTCTTACTGTTTGTTTGTTTCTTCTTCTTCTCGTGTGTGTAATCCACGCCGTCCTCTCTCCCTCTGCAGCTCGAAGGACAAAGCGAGCGGCTCATTCGACACGGCGGGACAGGGACAGGGGACGCAGAGCGTCCGGCCCGGCCACTGTCGCTCCTGCCTCACCAAGCTGAGCGGCTACTCCGGCCTCTACACCGTGCGCTCGCCGGGGGCTCGCTGCGACGCCTGCGCCCACCTGGGGAACCTGTACGACATCCGGGAGGATCACCTGCACTCGCACTCGCACTCGCACTACTCGCACACGCCCACTCACCCGCACAGCGGCGACATGTTCACGCACTACCTTCCACAGAGCGAGCTGGGCCTGGTGGGCGAGGGGGACGGGCTGGTCAGCCACTTCGAGCCCCCGCCTTCCTCCCCGTCGCCTCTCCCCAGCGCCTCCTCCACCCAGCACCTCCAGCTGAGTCGCCAGCACTCCTACGAGAACGTGCTTCCGGACGGCGTCCCCGAACGGCAGTCGCAGCTGCACTCGCAGCTGCACGCCCACCTGCGGGGGCTGAGCCTGCCCGACCGGGATCGGGAGAGGGAGCTGACCCTGGACGAGGGGGCCTACGCCAACGTCCTCACGATGCGCTCCGACCGACCGTTCAGCAGCCGCAGCCCGCCGTCTCCGTCCCCCTCGCACCACCACAGCCTGGACGCCCCCATGGCGCTGCCCCGGCGCTCAAAGAGCCTCTTCCCCGACCGGCCCTCTCACAACCCTTTCCTCCAGTCGGCCCCCGGCACGACGCAGCGGGATCCCTCCCCGCAGGCTGCCGCGCGCATGCCGCAGAGAAGTGCCGCCCACGAGCTCTATAAGCAGCGGATGCCGCTGTCGCTGACCCTCGGTAACCATGGCAGCCATCACAACAACCAGCACGGCGGCCTTGTCGACCAACAGGTGTTCTACCCTCAGCAGGAGCCCCCCGTGGTGGCCTACATGGTCCCACCCGCCGCCTCTCAGCCGATGAGCTATGTGACAGCGCCGCGAGCCTCGAGCGCCGGCGGCAACAGGCCCCGCCTCTACCGCCGCATGCCCAGCATCGAGTCCGACGTCTGAGGGGGCCGCGCGCGACACGCGCACTCTCGCCGAGACGCGCTCAACACGCACGCACGCAAGACAGAGGTGTGCGTGCGACGGGAACCAGACTGCTCGGATTTTAAGCACACACACAGACACACACAGACACACACGGACACGCACGCAGGAGGAGGGGAGGGGGGCGGAGGGGACTGGGGGGGGGTTGGGTTTGGGGGGGCGGCGAGGTCCGCTCTGGACTTAAAGGTTAATGGGGATGCTGATTAAATACATGGTTGTTGCTTCATCACGCCGTCTGCAGAAAAGGGTCGGGGCCACAGGGACACAAGATGCAGACTGTGTGAGCGTCGGTGTGTGTGTGTGTGTGTGTGTGTGTGTGTGTGTGTGTTCCTGCCTCGAGCTTCGGGCGACGAGGCGCAAACAGACGCTCCGTCCGACGAGACGGATCGAATCCCGGGTGCAACGGGAGGGACGCCGCGCCACGCCGACAGCGCGATCTGACGAGATAATGCAACCGCGTGTTTGGAAGACGCGCCGACTGGTCCCGCCCCCTCACCAGCCTCTGGGAGACAAAGGGATCTCACAGAAATCCCCTTTTCTTTCCCAGGTCACACAGACACACACACACACACACACACGTTTTGGCTGAAGACACCCGGCCCTCTGCGGGAGTCTCCCGTGCTGGTTTCCAGTGTCCACACGTGCGTTGCCAGCGTGGCTTAGGGAGTAGTAGACTCCACTCCACTAGACTCAAAAGTAAATGACTGCGGGCGGCTGGTCGGGACGAAGGCCCGAGGAGCGCCAGCCCGCAGACACACACACACACACACACACACGCACACTGTGTCTGTTTCTACTGTGATGTTGTTGTTGTTGATGATGTCGGTTAATTGAACATTCCAAAAAAGTGGACCGAGCGAGTCAAAGCCCATCAGGACGAGAGTGTGTGTTCTAGTGTTTCTGGATCTAGAGACGTACAGTTTAGCATCCTCGCTTCCTCTCCTAGCTAGCCTTCAGGTCATACTGCATGCTTCCTACTGCCCTGTGGTACCGTGAAACTCCGATACAGGGTCATATATGCACACACACACACACACACACACATATCTATATATATATATGCACATACACAGTAGTATAGCACGGTAGTTTAGAGTGCGTGTGTGTGTGTGTGTGCGTGTGCGTGTGTGTGTCGAAGCTACGAGATAGTTTCTCTCTGTGCACTTTGTAGATTTTATACCCTGCCACCTGACACAGACGTTTGACCAAAAACACTTTTGTACTGAAAGATGTGAATATTCTCAATCGTACGCTGGATAGATGTTTCCTTTTCTCTTATTTCTCTTTAGCGTTTAGGTTTTAGGGGCACCGTTGATTTTCCATTGTGAGGTCAGAGCGTTGGATAATGGGGACGTTGTCGTACGATACACACAGCAACCACTTCATCTTTCTCCTGTTTCCTCAACTCTCACAGTGCTCGTCCCTCCTTCATCCGGCCTTCCCTTCTTCCCTCGTCAGCTTTTGCTCCCTTCTATTACAGATTGAGTGACGGAAGAATAAAGTTCAGTCTCTGTGTTTTTGAAACTCAACATATTGTTGGAAATCACTTTATTTCAGTAGCCGTGAGAACTCTCCGCCTCGCTTGGGATGCGGTGCTTTTCTTGGCGATGAACCGCCGCGTTTCCGCAGAGAGTCACGTGGCGAAAGCGGGGAGTTTGCAAAATTGACTCGTTACAGAGGCAACACTCACACACACACACACGTGCGCACGCACACACGCACTCGACAAGCTGGCAATGTGTGTGTGAGTGTTCTAGAAATCCAGAATCTACTGCGTTACGGCATCGATTTATTTGAGCACAAGCATTTGGATGGAAAAAAGACTTGTGTCCCATTAGCTGAGCGTCTGTCTCTATTCTCCTTCTTTCTATGCTCTATTCTGTCTCACACAGACACACACACACACACACACACACACACATAGCTCTATATATATTGGCTGCAAGGAATGCAAGACAGTTGAAACAAAAAAAGGCACCTTTTTGAACGGCTGCCCCTCTTTTGGTATTCTTACCAGGTTTGGTGTGTGAGTTATATGCACAATATCAGGTTGCAATATTATACTTCTGTACAGAGAAATCTTTGTTTTAAATGTTAGAAACGGATATAATTTGTTTGATTTGAATGGTATTAAGTGTTGAGTTCATTTCAATAACAACGTGGCTTTTTAATTCTGCTTTTTTTTTTAAAACAAAAAAAAAAAAAAGACTGGCATGTTTTTTAGATTCTCGTGTGATTTATTTTCTTTCCTCCGGTGTGTTGTTGGTTGGGACCTCACTGTACAGTCCTCACTGCCTGGTTAACCCGCTAGTTAACCCGTCCCGCTCGACCCGGCTAACTAGCCACACCTAGCCGGGTCTTTCATCTGAAATCACACTCAATGAATAAGGACAGGCCGGCCTGCGTGGTTGGTACGAGCGCCGTCCCGCCCACGTCCTTCTCTTCCACTACCAGTCTGTGCTGTTGTGTGTGTGTGTGTGTGTGTGCACGCGAGAGAGTGTGTACACGTGTGTTTTACACACCGTGCAGGCGTTTATATAAGTCAGTGGATGATATGTGTAACAAGAGGTTGTTTGTGATGTGTGTGTGTGTGTGTGCGTACTCTCTTCGGTCCGTCCCACACGTAACATTTGACCCGGCTCTTACTCATAGAACACAAATGCCGCTACACACACGTGCACACACACGCGCACACAAAGACATGTTGCGTCTGTACTGTTGTTGGTCAAGAGAGCACGTAGAATGAGTTTTGTGCGTCCAACCGATTATTTTCCACCAACTCGATTCTTTTGATCATTTCTTTTAAATTGCATGACGTGCTCGTGTTTCTGGTGGTATTTTCTATTTCGCTGCAGTTCTCCCTGAGTTGACCTACCGAGGCCACGCGCGCCCACGCCCCCCCACCCCTCCCCCGACACCCTGCTCAGCGACGCCGCTTCCTGCGGCCGGCGAGGAGCGGCGCCGCTGGGTGGAGGGGTGGGGGGGCGCGTCGGCGCGGAGACCTCCGGGCCTCCCTGCCGTGTATCTCACTCGTGTATAAGTTCAGGGGTTTCTAAGCTACTAGTTGTGTTGTAAATACTACCTTGTCACTCAGTACCTCTGTACAATCTGTAAATAAGTAAAGGTTACATTTTTATACTCGTGTGGACCTCGTTGCTTTTTCTTTTTTATTTATCCAGCTGTCTTTCTATCAATCTGTCTTAACCGTCCGTCATTGCAAAAATAAAATACGTTTTTTAATGTTTTATCGACCAGTAACAAGCCATTGGAGGAGAGAATATTTAGAATATATGAGCTTAAAGGGGAACACCACCTAAATGAACAGTTTCCATTTGCTATGAAGGAGAAGAATGACCTGCTGACATGTGACATGTGCTCTGCACGCCGCTCCTCCAAAGAGGGAGCAACCTGTCAACTCTCATTTAAGAGCATTCGTTTAATTAAGGTACGGAGGAGCATACACGCCAGACTGGGACTCAAGATTATTGGGTCAGACATTTATTTCTGAGGTCCAGGGAAATTAACTTCCAACTTCTTGGCTGCTTTAATTAATGATGACATCACTGTAAACTTAATGGCTAATTAGAAAGTCTGTAAGTCGGATGCTTCTCGCTTTCTAATAAGCCATCACGTCTGCAGTTTATAAATGTATTTGAATGACTCAACAATAGTTAAACCGGAGGTTTGGTACTGACCCTGCACACTTTCATCAGGATGACTTGGATAAACTAATTCATTGTCTTCATGAAATTGTTAAATGTGTGTGTTCATTTGACCAAGAAACGGCACAAATCAGCCTCAGGTGCACTTTGAGTTGAGGAACTATGGTGAACATTAGTCATTGCACCTAAACGTTAAGAGAATGTTAGAAATGTTCATGTTTAATGTTAAAGTACACAGGCTCCAACGTACGCGTCTCAACAGGGAATCTGATCCTGAAGTGTCTAATCCCCATCCAAAAGTATTATTGTATAATATTATAGATAAGTAAATGAATCTGATTTGATTAATCTCAACATGAGTTCATATTCTCAGCCATGAGATCAAGTTTCCAGCACTGTGTTGATTCAGCTCATTATTGTTCCACTGTGAGTAAATTAGAGCGACATTATAGATAACGCTTTAAGGCGGGACCACCACGTGATTGACAGGTCGCTTCTGTGAGTGACCCGATATGCAATTTTCACATTGTGTTTTAGAGGAGTAAATAATAACAATTTCGTTACCTAAAAATGTCGTACTGGTCTTTTCTTCACCCCATCGTGTCGCTTTTGATTGGACAAAAGACTCCGTCCGCCACGCTTCAGAAGGTAAACGGTGGCTCTCATTAAGGTGATGAAAAACAAATGGTTGTGGAAAATAAACAACCTACTATCTATCCATCTATCATGTATCCTTTTAAATTCATACACATATATATGTGTGTGTGTCTATATAGCTATCTATCCATCTCTGCATTCTGCCCACTACTAAAGGGGCTTTTTTAGGATCCTGCTGCAAAGGCTCTCTAGGCCCCACTCCACGAATGCTCTCATGACGCACGCTTAGCATGTGTGTGTCAGTGCGCGCTCGTGTGTGTGCGTGTGTGTGTGTGTGTGCGTGCACTTTGTGTCTGTGCATGTGTTTAGATCAGTGTTCTGCTAAAAAGCTTTATTTTTATATGTTTGTCTCCCTCAGGAGACGGACGCTGTAATCTGGGCTGAAGTGGGACAGGAGAGAGGAGCACGCACCACACGCACACACACACACGCACACACACTCAGACGCACACACTGATGCTGTAAATCAGCACACGCCGAGCCTGAACGATCTGTGACCAGCAGCGGAGACTCACACGGGGGGAAACGGTGCGCTGCTGAGTGTCGTGCCCGCATGTATGCGAGTGCTCACAGCCGTCTGTGCGTCTCCCTCTGAGACGCGGCGCGAGGACCACGGCGGCCTAATGCGTCCTGACGTGATCCATATGCTGGCATCTAATGGACAGAGTAACAACGCACACTCCGACACAAGCCTCTTATTTAATTAATAGAATTGAGCCCCGCGTGTCAAGCTGGTAATGTAATTAGTCTGACACGCAGGAGATGAATCCGTGCTCCTCGTGCCCCCCCGAAGTAACACACACACACACACACACACACACACCCGCGAGCGTGCGCGCAACGCGTTGAATGTGGTGTGAGATTAAGCAGATAAACGGAGAGGAGTTAGTGGAACCAGAGGCCTTAAGTCACGAGGAAGAAGAAGAAGGAGGCACCGAGCAGAGGACGATGGAGGACGGCGAAGCTGATGGCGCCGACTCTCACAGGCCGGCTGGAGGCTTCAAACATCCTCATTAACCAGCAGTCGGCCTACACACTTAACTGAATGTCTGTGTGTGTGTGTTTGTTTGCGCGTAATACGCTGTGATTGCATGTGCGAGCGAGCTACATAGAGGAGGAAAGAGATAGAGGGAGAGCGGCGTGTCAGCCTACACACTAAACAAACCCATGAAAATTCATAAGGACCTGGCAACGCCTACTCACAAATACTAAAAATACTGGATGTGAGTTGAGCCTAGTCAGAGGAGAGGAAAGGGGAGGAAGAAGAGAGAGAGAGAGAGAGAGAGAGATGGACTGAGGAGATGAATAGAGAGAAAATGAGAGAGCAGAGGAGGAGGAGGGAGAGGAAGACGAGGTTTAACGTGGACCAGGGGAGAAAAGAGCAGATAGAGAGGACAAATAATAATAACATAACTGCATCCGACTTAGAACATCTATTCTCGGCCTCCAGCGGTCAGCACTGGCCCCGTGTGAAAGAGAGAGTGTGTGTTTGCGTGTATGTGTGTGTGTGTGTGTGTGTGTGTTTTCCTGCGTAATCTCGAGTTCGATGAAGATGAAAATACGAACGGTTTCCATTTCTCTCGTCGGCATTCGGGCCTCTCTGTGGTAAAGAAGACCACGTTCGCACTGATCTGATGGCGATTGACAGCATCTTACCGTCAAAGTCGTCCGTCCAGCGAGGGGAGGAGGGTGGATTTGGCTTTTTTTCCTCCAGCGCTACGCAGCGTACAGACGTCTGGTTCTGGGCGTCTGTACCGGGAGGACGCGGCTCCCTTCACAGCTCTCATGGTGGGCTTCCTGCAGGCTTCGCTACGTGTTGACAGATGATGCTTGATTGACAGCACAGACTCGTACCAAGTGTTTTGGGTTTATGATTTTTTTAATCTGACTGTATTATGTAAACGTGCTGTAAATACATCCAACTGTATTTAAAAGAGTTCTCCAATAGTTTAGCTGTTCTCCTACAACACTGTTGGGTGCGGGATGCAAAGTTTAGAAGAAAAAGGAAACAGTCAAAATCCATGCAGCAGAGGAAGAAGTGTATTTTTTTTAAATTAACAACACATTTCCCCAAAAAACCGAGCGTCTGGCTTCATGTGTGTTTTGCCTGAGGTGTCCTGCACGGTGAGAGACGACCAACGGTCTGCAGAGTTCTCACTTACTTACTGAGTGACATCATTTAAGGCCAATTATTTGACTTCACTCGTCTCTTTTACCACTTCCGCTCATGTTATTACCACTCACATGTTCAATTAATCCAAATATCACCGTATATGTTGTACTTTTTTCAAAATCAATCATCACGCCTCTGTACATGGTCACCAAACAGTTTTGTAAGAAATTAAGTTTTTTTGGGGGGGGGGGGTTTGGCGTCTGGTTCATCAAGTTTAAGGATACAAAAATCTTCGTCATAAACATGTTCGCTATAAGGTTTTACAATTAACTGCTGAGGCGAGAGCAATTAAACTAATTACACAAGGAATATTTCTCTACGTTTTTGTGTTTTTTAAGTCTATATTTCCCTCCTGCTAACTGAGCCTCAGACACTCCATGCAAGTCTGGTATCTAGTATCAAGCGACTGTCCTTTATAATTAAACTGAATCTACGTAAAAAAAACAGTGCGTGTGCTATGTGGGAACTGGATGAAAAACTTAAAATAATTGTTGCATAAGTCATAGCTTAAAGTAAACTCTGTGAAGTTTCAGAGTTCATGAATGTAAACCAAGGCGTTGTGATTCATCCAGATGTCATATAGCAAGTACTGATACTGTATGATTTTATTTGAAGACTAATATACTGTGACGTTATTGTTTATTGTCTGTGTTGACAGTGTGGTTTTATTATGATACACAATTAGCATCATGTATTCATAGCATGTTCATCGTGAGCGCATGCATCATGTCCTAGTTGTGCGCGTGCATTGTGATGCTGGCAGGTACATTGTGTGGTGCAGCGGCTCGGAGATGATTTATATCTTATGTGTGAGGTAGAAAGCTGTAAATCCATAAAACAGTGGAGGGACATCATGTGTGAATAATGACACCTTTCCCCGTGCCTGACTTTTCTCCCTTTCTCTCCCTCACACACACACACACACACACACACACAGCGCTGCCAGGCTATGCCTATGCTAATAGCGCTATGCTACTCAGGTGCATAAATAGACACGGAGCATTCAGAGTGAATTTAGCTTTAATGACCTGGCTAATCGCATCATCGATGTTACATCCGGAGGCAGACGTGCACGGTGGGCAGTGTTGTTGTTATTCTAATAGCCGCTTTCCACCTGACTGCTGCTCGCTGAGGGATGCTGGGAGGCAGGAACAAGGAGTTGGACCAACTCCGCCCCATCCCCCCCCCCCCCTCTCCCCCCACCTCTCCCTTCCTCCCATCTCCATGTGTGAGCGCTTGTAAACGTGAGAGCCGCGGCTCTCAGACTTCGCGCCGTTTTGTTGTGTTTGTTTTATTTTGTCTCGTCTATAAGTGATGAAGCTGCAGGCGGGAGAGAGGGAGAGGCACTCAGGTGAGAGAGCTCGCCACCGGGCATCGCCCCCCCCCTCAGCGTCGGCCAGGTTGTGGGGCCTCGCCTCCCTGTGTTGTGCGTGAAAAGGTTGCGTTTGAGTCACTACTTCGTTTTAACTCATTGTCTCCTGCAAACAGCCATTTGTCAGAGCCGCCACTGGTTACAGCACCACTGACCTTGTGGGTGAGCGTGACCGTCAACGACAGTGTTTATTGTTCCTGTCATCTGCCGGCGGAGATGAGAAAGAACACAAAGGAAATAATTCACAGCTCAGAGGAAATACATCTTTCTTTCAGTTTAACTTGACAGTTTGTTTTACATTAAATCAAGTGTCAACGATGACACAGCAAGCATGATACATTTTGTCTTTGTGGTGTATGACGTAGATAGTCCAGATGATGTCGGGCTGCTGACAAATCAACACGATTTTTATTTTTATTTTAATGTTCATTAATTATTTTTTGACTTTTCCTCTTTCCATGACATTTTGTTGTTGTTATTTTGAAAATGTTTTTACCATTCAAACTCATGTTTCATTCTATTTTTCATATCAACGTATTATAATTTCACCTTTTTTCAACATTTTTGGACCGAATATTTTAGTACTTTGTCTGTAGTAATCTGTCAACATGATATAATTTTCAAAACATTTGTCAACATATTATAAGTTGAATTCTTTTTCAACATTTTTGGACCGAAATTCTTTTGACTTTTTCCATGACATTTGTCAGCATAACATATTGTGACTGTATTTTCAAAACAAAGAACGCAGGCACCATTGGAAACGAGGCTTGCTATATTGAAAAACAATTCAAAACGGTTGGACTGAAGTTGGAAAATAAGATTAAGAGAGCAATTTGTTAAAGCACGTGTCAGTGTCAAACGTGGCTCTCAGCCGACCTCTCAGCGCCGTTGGCTGAGGCCATAAATGATGTACTTGTGACCGCGCAGAAGTTAAAAAAATGAAGTCATCCGTGCAGCCGAGGTGAACCCTGCTGCTTCCAAACTCCATTCACCAGCATTCATCACACGGACAGAAAACCGTCCTGCAGGTCCACCAAATGCGGGACTTGGGAGTCCTACGAGTTGGTATTGAACGCTGTTCACACCGGCAGCAAAAAGCCACAAGACGGAGACTCAACAGGAAGCCACGAGCAACGCATTTCCCCCAATGCAACCAAAACCACACGCGTACATGTTTTTCTTTTGTGACACAAGGCGCTGATCGAGTGCATGAGAGCTGTCCGAGGTGCTGACCGTAATGTCTGCTGCCGGTGGGAAGCACTCAGCCCGCGTCAGATCTCTCCCACTTAATCACTTAGACGTAGTCCTCGCCTGCCTGCCGGGGAACAGGAGCTCTGGCAGCTTTTGTTCTTTGCTGAGACTTGGAACATGTTTCCCTGACATCTTACTTTCGGTGAAAGTAGAGTCGTCGTTTGGTGCCGCTGCTTCGGCGGGTCGCCAAACGAGGCCGCACGTCAGTCGGCCGTCCCCATCTGCGCAAATACGTCCGAACGCGAGGTTCTCCAGGAGCCTGATAGTGGTTCTGCGTGAGGCTCTAAGGTTCCAGCTTTGAAGTGAATGTTTATGCGACGTTAGCATTATGATCAGTTTTAATCTTTACCTCGGTTGCCCAACTTAAATCACGCTCGTTTTCTTAACCGTTCGACTCCTTTTGCTCGGAGGAGAAATTTGCCTCAAACCCGAACCGACCGGTGAGCAACCAGAGCGCAATAAGCCAACCAGGGCACAACGAGCGGGCATACTTCTGTGTGGAGAGCTCACAGTTATTCGACTGATAGGTAAAAAGTCTAAATTAAGTCTAAGTTATGCTGATGCCTCTATGTGACACGCATCAGTGCTGCACCATGCTCAGGGTTTGATCCCGTCCGACCCTCGGGCCTGATAAAGCTACTTGACCCCTCCTCAGAACGATGGTACTTATTGTTTTTTCAAAGGTTAGTTTATCAGGGAAGCTCAGGTGGGCTTATTGGGACAAACAGGGAGGGTTTGCTAAGTTAAACTACTTTCACTCTTCTTGTGTCCCGAATCTGCTCCCTCTTCTTCACATGATGTATTCCTCCGCCGAGCAAAAAGCTGAACATGAGGCCAAGTCGTCCCCTGACAATGACTTCTTTTCTTTTTTTTAAATTGTCCTCAAGCATGAATTTGCACTCACGTTGTGTTTTTTTTTTTAGGATGACCTGATCAGCAGGTCAGTTGTCACCTTCCTGCTGTGAGCGCTCAAATCAGCAAAGACGTCACTCAGGCCGAGAAACTAGGCCGTGCGTTTGCTGCGTAACGTCAGCAGCCAAACATGCATCTCCCAGCCGAGTGTTTCCCGTGGCCATGGGAGATCTTTTTGAGCAACGGTATCCTTTCCGGGATTACACAAAAGTCCATCTGCCCGGCCTCGAGGTGACGGCCTCGCTCGTGTCCCGGGCGCATCGGTGCAGAAAAAAGTTGCATGAGAACTACGTTTTTTTCACTGAAAGGAGAGCGAGCAGCGTCTCTGAGGGCTTTTCTCAACGTTCCCTCCCTTTTCTCCAGACTGGCTTCACTGAGAGTCGGATTGGACGGTTCGTCCAATTCGCCTCCCTAAAAACGGCTTCCAATCAGGGTTCTTCTCCGATGGTTCCGCGTGACAACCCGCCTCCCTTCCCCCGAAAAAAAAAACATACATTAAAAAAAAATGTTCAAATGTTCCTCCGGCAATTCTCTCTGCCAATTATCTTCACACGTTTAGTCGCTTTACGGCCTTGTTGCCACACAATACCACCCTCATCACAATGCACTGCCCAAACAAAGCCCCCCCTCCCCCCCCCCCCCCCTCCTGGAGCCAACTATGGAGGCCTAATCCGTGTGTTTGTGTGTGTGTGTGTGTGTGTGTATGTGTGTAGGTGTGTGTCACGGAAGGCTGCACTTAGGATGCGGTTTTCCTCTGCCACAGTTCCAAGTTGTTCAACTGCATTTTCTCTCTCTCTCTCTCTCTCTCTCTCTCTCTCTCTCCCTCTCTCTCTCTCTCTCTCTCTCTCTCTCTCCCTCTCTCTCTCTCTCTCTCTCTCTCTCTCTCCCTCTCTCTCTCTCTCTCTCTCTCTCCCTCACCGCACACAAACACGCACGCACACACGCGGACAGACGTACAGCAAACTCACAGACAGTCATGCATGAAACATAGTTTGCGTTAAATACTTGATGAGGTGTGTGAGGCTGTCAGGCGTCTTTCTGCCGCTCGCTGAGAATAGTTGTCACATCCGATGAACACTTTGGTCTTGTTTAACGTCTCGTGAGCCTTAATGTGGGGATTCGGCCCCGAGGTACAAGCTCTTAACAAGCTGCTTATATACTTTTTCTGTACATGTCGAGCCATTAAGTCCCTATACGGAGACGTAAAATAACACAACGCTCAGTGCTGACAAAGGTTTGCTTTTCATCTGAACACATTTACACAGCTCTTTTCTTTGGAAACTTTTCTCTGGCTGATGAACAGTTAGTCAGTATTTACTGCAGAGGAGGAAATATGAGGAAATGACTCAAAATAAACTACTATTCACAAAGAACATGTCATCCAGTGCAACATTCTGGCTGGTTTTGATGTAATTTTTGGACATAAACCACAGTATATATCACAGAGGAATAGAAAATCGACAGGCTGTCGATTTAGGTCTTTTATTGGGATCAATTGAAAGTAAGAAGAAGTAATACCGACTTTATTACTTAAATGTGAAATGTGAAAATGTGTTTGCTGAATATTATTTGAAACAATGACAAAATAACAACAATTAATTATTGTTACTTATTGACCTTTATTTTTCCTCCACATGGCTACACACACACACACACACACACACACACACACACACACACTCACACACACATCGCAGGTCTCTGGAGATGCGCCTTCAGGCCAGATTAGTTTGCGTGACTCAGAGGCAACTCTCCTGCTGTGTTATTGAACACAACTAGTGTAGCCTCTGCGTTCACATACTTACACACACACACGCGCGCGCACGCACACGCGCACACACATGCGGGCACACAGACACGCGTCGTGGTTTCCGTGTTGAAAACCCGCATCGTGGAAGAGAAGTGAAATGGGATTATTAAAGCGAGAGTAAAACGGGGGGGAGGAGGGGGACGGATAAAAGCAGGGGCGCCTGGTCTCTCCTTAAAAACTCCTGCTGAGAGAGACGAGGGAGAGCAGCAGACACACACGTGGGAGGAGCACCGTGACGTCACTAGATTTAACACAGAAAAGGTTTGATTTAAAAAACTTAACGATTTATCACAAAAATGCTGAGTTGGTAACTGCCTTATTTCATGAGCATTTAGATGAAGAAATCTTTGGACAGCTCAGAAATCATATTTAAATAAGTGAACATGTTGAAGATGAACAAGATAAGGAGGAACTAATAGAAGTGATGTGCATGTTTCTGTCATGTATCAGTCCATTAAGCTGAAAATAACACTTATTTAATAAAAATGAGGTCCTTGTGTCTTCAAATGGACTCGCCCCGCGCTGAAGTGGTCTTATAGGGCTCGTTGGACCCAACAGGGTATTAAATCAATGCATCACTTCATCTGTGTTGGTTAATGATCTTCACTCGGATGTGCATGAGTCAGCTCGTTACTCGTATTAATTAGAATGGACCACGTCATGCATTTATTCATGCATTAAGTCACGCCGATTCTAGCATGTATTTTAAGGCATGAATTGGGGATAGGTCACGTACACATGAATTAAAAATAACATCTCTTTCTACTGTCAAACACTTGGAACGATGAAGGCACTGGCAAATGACATGGCTTCATGCGGCGTTACAGTCAAGGAGCATCTGTCCTCCTTCGGCAGAGGTCCGACTTTGAGACGTGGACGGGTTTTAAAGTGTAGGCTTAAAATAAGGCGACGATAACTAAACTACCACACGGCCCTCGCTCATGTATTATGGATTCATAATTCACACAGCAGCGTCGCACAGAAGCCTTTTGTTTCACCGTTAAAGACGAACGTGGAGGTGGACTCGCCCCCAACAGCACCTTTCAATGCATGTAAAGAGTTGATAAACATACATTTTATTTGACTGTTTACAAATCCATTAGGCCTGGCCTAGCTGTGTAGACAGCTGGCAGTTTAATAATTCAGAAAACCTCATTTCTGGGTTATAAAATTAATTTTACATCCGTGTCAGAGCAGAGTAGATTACTTCTCCCTGTCCATGGATCACTGAACGGGCCTACAAGGCAAAACGTCACTAGAAATACACGCACTGACCAGGTGGAGAGGAAAAATGACTACAGAAAGATTTTTTGTATTAATACATACTGTACATTTCAAACTGTACATATTCTCATTTTTATATATACCACATATATATATTTTTTGTCCTTTAGCAATCACTAAAGGACAAAAATGACTTTAAAGAGACTCAAATCAACTACAAAGATGCTCAGAATGACTTAATAGACAAACAAACTGCACATGAAGGCAAAATAACCACAAAGTGACCACGTCGGGGCCCAGGAGCACGTTGTCCCGTAATCCGCCCGAGCACCGACTCCCTCAGGAGGCCCGGGGGGACTCCCAGGTTCAGGGGTCGACTTAATGTCGGGGGAGTGAACACAGCTTTCCCCCCTCAGAGGCTCACAGCAGCCCGGCGCCTCTCGCTCTCAGGCAGGACACTCAGACACGTAAGCCACAAAGTCCACAAAACACATTTATGAAGGATTATCGAACTCTCCAGACGTCTCTGTTATCTGTGTGAGGACGAGCTGTCGGTCCACTGCGCCGCGGTCAGAACGGATTGGACGTGTAGATCCCCCTGCGTCTGGGTAATAATGCATCGAGGGTGGTCTTCTTCACAGGATGAAGGCCGAGACAGATTATTGATGCCCTTGAGGAATATTTCAGTGTCCAGTCCCGCGTGTCCTTAAACAAGCTGAGTCTCCATTTCAATGCAGAGTAGATGGCTTAAAGAACAATGTCATATGAATAAGTAAATAGATCAAGTGTGCTAATAAATAAGCATGAGTATTAGGGGACAAGGGGCGTCTGAGTGGTGCAGAACCTGCTGGCTATGTGGAGACAAAATGATCACGTGAACCATCCACAAGCCGCCGCCGCCTCCTCCGGCCTGCCGGGGTGCTGTGGAGAGGACGGCTGATCTTGTCGAGGACGCCGCCACCTTGTTCCACATGCATATTGCCACCGCAGCGCCCTGTGGGTCCAGACTCCTGCCAAGCACTGAGCCAGCCCTTTTCACCAGCTCAATCCGGCCCCCCTGCGTCCTTGTCTGTCAAGCCTCCTCTCCAGCAGACCGCAGAATACAAGAGTGTTTGTGCCGCCACCACCGCCTGATAAAGAATGAAACGTCAAAGGGGAGAAAGAAGTTTTACTTTTTATTTTTTGTTACCCGTCCCGCTTAAGCGTGTGGTTAAGATGCACACATAAGTGTTTCAAGGGGCCTCAGACCACCGCGTCCTTGCCCCTTGGAGGGAGTCTGCCGAAGGCCTTCTTCAGAACCCGGCTGTGTGCAACGTCAGCAGAAGGGGAGCCAAACCAGTGCCCCACTGGGGCCCCAGTGCGGCCCACAACCTTCCCAGGAACACCGTTTTCCATCTTGACGAGCTGCGGTCTGCCTGTCCGGTTAATTAAGTAAGCAAAGGACGGATTCGCCAACATCCCCTCAAGCTTTTCTCTAAGTGTGAGCGATTGGGATGGTCTCAAATGCACTTGAAGAATGAAAGAGCAGAATCCTTACGTAAGCACTTGGCTCATCCAGGCCCGCCGGAGCATGTCGAGGTTAGCATCGTCCACTTCAGCGTGTTCCTAGTCCACAGAGTGCAGGGGGGCCTGGCGTGCGTTTGACATACTGCGTTACTGAGTGCTAGGATAAGGTCGCAAAGCTCTTTGGAGGATGTTCAGCAATTTGAACCCGTCGGTGAGCCCCGCCCCCTGTTGCTACTCCATCAAACTGTAGGAGTCTTATTTTGAATGACTATGATCTCCAAATCCACACAACAATCCCGCAGATTAAGAAAAATCAATTGCACGAGAGTCTGTGGAGAAGACCGGATAGCTGTCAGACCTTGATTTAAACTGACAAATGCGCTCTGATTGGACGGTCGTCTAAATATCGTACCTTTCCATAGCAAACACGACGATGTGACAGTCGTTTCTGCAGCGATCGTGCAGCCGTGCACAGATGTACTGTAAGAATAAACACAGCTCTGAAGCTCACACTCTAGAAATGGATGATGAGTAACTGAATCTGTTTTATTTTACAGATTGACTGCAGATCACAGATTGATTGAGATAACAACACGGCTACAAATATTTTGAAAAAGTCAGTAGTAGGTTGTCGGTTTTCCTGCTGTCGATGCTCACCAAAAATACACATGGGAGAGTAATTTAAGAGATGGGGGACAACATCCTGAAAACGTCTTCATTTCAGCTCTAGGAGAAAACCTCTTCTGAGGGAAAGGCTGCAACTTAAGTAACAATTTTCTCTGAATTCCACAGTACATTTGTATACGTGGATCTCTTCTCTTGCATCGGCATCCCGGTCTCGCAACAGCGCAAATAAATCATTCAATATACATAAAAGCTCGTCAGTATTGTGATTGGTTTGAAAGATTCAGTGCTCCTCCTTTAAGCACAACAGAATGTCAGCATGAATCTCATCCTCCTCGGGCCCTTCCACTTACCACAGGTGTAATCTCACCAAGAGACAAGCAGACTTGTCATCAGTAATATTCCACGTCATTCATCCTGCTCAATTTATTCTATAGAGTGTCCGTGGCAATCAGGCCTCTCCTCAAAGGTATGAGCGAAAGAGAAACCGACGGAGACTCGGACCCCCGGGGGGCTCATACATCAACGGTCGTTCACACGAGCAGTCAGCTCGCTGTTCTTCATCATCATCCTCCCTCAAACCAATCACAGACCACCTCCTGGCCTACGGAACCAACTGTGGCTGTGTGGACGACAACGGCAGCGCCACATGCTTGTGTGTCCTCTCCCCAAACCTGCGCCAATGGCCCCGTCCGCAGCCACACTCCGCTGACTCCGAAGGTCCCGGGCCTGACCAAGGACAGTGGTGACGAGGCGGCCTACAGGAACACTGTGACACAGCTTGGCAGCACGGCGTACAGATCGCAAACCCGAGAGCTCAACAACTGCTCACTGAGATCAACGTCCGCCCTTTGCTTTTGATTTGTCCTTAACCACCTCCGTCCCTTTCCCGAAATCCTCCACCCACGCCAAACACAGACTGTAAGACATCAAAGGAGCGGACAGGCGACTCACGGGTCAGAAAGGCCGGGAGAGTAAGGCCGATCCATCACATCCATGATATAACGCAGTTTCATTCCTTTTATATAATACTTGTTTTAGTTTATTACAATAAATAGCATTTTACTTCATCTATTCAAGCGAAATATATTTAATTATGCAAAAATATAAGGTATATTACTTTTATCTGTATCTTTAACTTTATCTTATTTAAAAACTATTATGTGCAAACGGCGCCCTCTTGCGGTGACTCTCTAAACTGTGACTCACTCACTTGGGACCAATCGGAGTTAAGCCCAAATGTCTCCCTCTTTCTCCGGGGGTAGTTTAAAGCCCATAACTATTCTGACGATCAGATCCAAGATATTAAATATTGAATGAAACGTTTCCAACTGACGTCCGCCTACCGCAGGTAACACTTAACATTTAACATTAGCTTCGGTGTAGCTAGTTAAGTTGGCTAACGTAAACGTAATGGAGACGTCGGCTACGTAATAGCAGTTAACGCTGACAGTTTGACCGCCACTGCTTTGCAAAACCGAAGTCATGGTTCCACTCCACAAAGTAGACAAACGCCAAACGCTCGGTTAGCTCGTTAATTAACGCTTGCTAACGTTTCGTTAGCGTCCTGCAAGTATAGACTCGGCCAGTAGGGGGCAGTGTTGAACCACTCATGTATTTAAAGTGATTCCTCTGTTATTCCCGTATTACTTCCGTAAATATAATACTACCACAGTGTAGAAATACTAAGGTGAACTATATTTTGTTGAACTTTTTAAAGAGTTTACTTAAAGCAAGGTGCACATTAACAGATCACTCATTCTAAATGGGAGATAGGCCACTATGCATCATTATTAGTTTTAGTATATTTTGATGTTAATACTTTTTATATTTTTACTCAAATGAAAATATAAATACAATGAGTTTATGCATATTGTCCAAATAGTTCACACTGAAGTATTGCTTCTTTTACTTAATTGTGATATCTGAATACTTCCTTCGCGCCTGATTACCGGCGGTGGGTGGATATTTAAAGTAATCCAGCATAGAAATGACAGGAAAGTTACTCCCGCCTCACTGTGGAATCACTCCTCCCTTTCTCCGTTCACGGTTCAGTGCAGTGTGTCATTTTAAATGCCAGACATAACAAAGCATGTGCAGTATATTATTCTCATTAAGAGCCTAGTGCTCTTCTCGTTGCAAAATATAATTGTAGTGGCTCAAGCAGTTCCCCTGAGATGTCTCCTTCAGGAGGGAAATGAAAATGATGCCCTTTCCATTAATAAGCTTCCTAACTGACCTCCACAGAGGAAACGGACTCGGAACCATTTGAATCTTCCAGAACTACCTCCCAAATGATACGGCCAGCGGGTTCTGGAGTAATCCTCCCACCCGAAGGCAGCCATTGAGTGAAGCTGGTCGTGTTCGCTCTACCCGGTGAGCACAGGTCAGTCGACCATCTGCCTCCTCATCCTGTCACGTTCATAAGCTCATGCACCGGACCTTCAGGGCTCGTGTCACGACTTTAAAGAAACATCGCAAGGGAAACAATAAAAACAAGGCTCAGTGTTTGTTATTGATTGATTCAACTATTAATCCATTCTGACGACTCTATTTGTCCTTAATGACTAAAATCAATAGACGTTTAAGCACTAAAGACAAGCTCTAACTCACAACTTGCCTCCTCTACGCATTTTTATGTCCTTGACCTCTTGGAGAAGCACTGCAGGGATGAAAACAACATCTTCTGTCTTTGTGTCCGGGGAGGGAGACGGGTCGAGCTCTGTCGAAGGCTAATTAGCCTAAAAGTCCCACCAGGTAAAGCCCGCCGAAACGTTTGAAATGTACCCCAACGAAATATCACTTTAAGCATAGAATATTGGGAAAAATAAAGCAGGCCAGTGGGAAAGTGTGTGTATGTGTAGGTGTGCATGAGAGAGTGAACACATCGAGGAGATGATCCTATCAGACTCTTGTCAGGTCCTGTTGTACTTTTTCTGTACAAACCTGTGAGCAAGGAGACTTGTGCTGCAATTCCACTTTTTTAACCGCCTTCCTGCCCATGGGTGTCTTGCTGACACAAACACACACACACACACACGCACACACGCACACGCACATCGCACCAGAGCTCAGGGAGGATTTAGGCCGCCTCTCTTCCTAGACTCACCTACATCCTTTCATCCCGCTCCCTCCTCTCGCCCTCCTCACTCCCCTCTCCTTCTCTTCTCTCACACCCCCCCCCCCCCCCTCCCCCCTTGCTTAACCTGCTTCCCGAGCCCCAAAAAATAAACCCACACACACACATTCAGAATCAAGCCTGAACCCATCTGCTGCCAGCGGCGCAACATCTAATCCTCAGGCTTGGGGAGGAGGGGGGGGGGAACCTTGCATCTCTGCTCTCTTTCTGCCCCAACATCCGTCTCCTTTTCTCTTCTTCAGTCTTTTTCTCCGTCCTCTTAATTGCGCGCCCGGAGTCGCGGCCGCCAGGCGCTGCCTTGGACGACACACTGGAGAGGACTTCCTCCCTTTTGTTGTCGTTCAGTCGGCTGTCAATCGCGTGGCACCGACGTGACGTTCCAGAGCCCGAAAAGCCAATTTCACTCCTCGGCACACCTTCCAATGAAAGAAAGTGGAATAAGCCGGTGAGGTGTTTGGTCGCAGTGAAAAAAAAAACAGAGAGCCGTAAGCTGTGCGAGACACACACACACACACACACACACACGCGACGGAAAGCAGCTGGCGATGAAGCGATGCCGCCGCCCCGTGGCCGCCCGCCTGAACCGCGAAGCTCGCTTCTATTATGACCGTCTCATTTTTAGAGGGAGTTACATCACAACCCTCCCTGTCACACACACACTCACACACACACACACACACACACACACACACACACACTCACACACACACACACATATACACAAACATCATCACCCCCACCTCTACCTCCCCTCTTCATCCACCCCCAACCCCACCATCCCCCTCTCTCTGGGTTGGATAAATATTGCTGGAAGATATATAACGTGTTGCTATGGTGATCAGCTCGTATATCTTTCTTTTTTTTTTTTTACGGCATTTGTGGAAGACGGGGACATGCTGTTGCACAGGGAGTTCTGAAGATCTGTTGTGTGTGTGTGTGTGTGTGTGTTTGAGAGGAAGGAATGGAGTGAGGGAATTTGAGGGTTAACTTTTTAAGACACAATCTCTCAGGCTTGTCTTTTGGTTTGTTTACTCGGCGCGTCGCTCACCTATGTGCACAAAACCAAGAGCCCCGACCACCGACCAGCCGTCTGGGGAGCGTTTAACCTCTCTTCCTCCTCCTCCGCCCCCCCGTCTCCTCCACCACCTCTCCATCTCCCATCACCACCCTGCTCTCCGGCTGCTCCATCTCTCTGGGGACACATTCTCAGTCTGCCTGATTGGCTTCTGTTTATGTGCGTGTGCTAATGTGCTTGTGCGTTTGTGAGTGCGCGAGCATGCTGTCCTCCCATCAATTAGCCGCGAGCTGGTGCAGCAATTAACATCGCCCATTGTTTTTGAGCTGTGCACGTCGCCGCACAATGCGCACGGGGGGATAACTAGTGCATCATTGATCGCCAGCTGTCTGCCATTGAAGACTCCCTAATGGTGAAGCCCACACAGACACACACCATTGCTATCACAAGAAAACGACCGTTTGTGTGCGTGTGTTTGTTTGTCCGCTATGGTTCACGAGACACACCACAAACTCTCTCGTTCAGACCAGCCGGCGTCCTCGGAGACACCTACATGCGAGTGTGTTTATGAGCTGATACCAGCGCAGCCCAGATGGCCATCTTCGAGGGGTTTTCTGGAACATTCAGACACTTGTTGCTTCTCGTCATGTGTGTGTCTCTCTCTCTCTCTCTCTCTTGCACACACACACACACACACACACACACACACACACGGACACACGTGCGCGGTGGTTCTTTTCGAAGTGTGAAGCAGCTTGCGGTCAGCTCAGCTCCTCTTCCACGGTGGAATCCAATAGAAGCCATTAGAGCCTTCCGATTCGCGCGTCCGTTTTGGCACTGTGGTCAAACCAGCTGTCGTATCAGATATAAACACAGAACCTGAATACTTTCAAAAACATCTGCTTTAAAAGAGGGAATCCATTTTTTAAAACATATTTTAGGAAATGTATGAAAATGAGTGGATCGAAGGCAAAGGGAGGGTACAATGATATTTATTTTGGCTAAAGAGAAAAGTGGAACAGGGTCGCATCATTTATTTGCCCACTGGATTTATATGTTTTATTCCAATGTGCAGTCCATGCGCCAAATTTCCAGACTCATGTGCACTTGGGATTCTTCAGTGAATAATTCTTTGTGATTTGCCTCTTTTAGTAAATACTGCTTAGACATATTGGAGATGGCCCAGTGAGGCCCAACGTTGGACGGCGATTGGATGAAGTTTGGTTTCAGTGTCTGTGTGGGTGGAACTGAGGAGGGAAAGAGGAGGGCTGTCGAAGGCCTGTTGCGGTTAGGATGCTTTTTTTGCTAACCTCTGTTGAGTAAAATGTCTTTCTCACCAACAGACACACAAACGGGACCGCACGCACAACCTTCTCAGAAGATGTCATACTCGTTCTGGTTTCCAGGTCTGTCCTGATTTCTCATTATTTTGGTGTTAAAAGAGATGCAGTTTGTTTTAGTAACCTGTATTTAGTACACATTTCTTTATTTCTTTATATTACTGTGTCTTAATTTTCCATAAAATGTTTACAGTTTAGTGCCACAAGTGATGAAATGTTCAATATTTGAATACCCTCCTATTACGTGGCATGTTGTCCCTGTTGAGACGTTTAACTCTGCAAAGCGGTCTGTGTCGCCCCCTTGTGTTCATCGCGTTCAACTGCACAACAGTCTCAAAGAGTCTGAAGTTTGTTGACGTTCTGCTCTCACAAACCTCAGTACCGCATCTACAATAAGAAACAGGTAAACAACCACTAGCTCTCCTTTCAGCAGTGACTGAACGACGAGTGTCGAGTTCTCTCAAGCACAGAAACAGACGATGAGATAAGAGTTGACACTTGTGGAAGTTAATAGAGAATAGAAATTACCCCTTCTTTTTCAGACAGGGTGGTAGATAGATCACTTTGCATCCTGCACTGAGTGAAACTCTGCCAAGCAGATGGCTCAGAGTCAAATGAGTAAAAAAAAAAAACATCCAATACAACTCAAAGAAAACTTACACAAACTCTTGTATTTTTTTTTAATGTCTGAAATGTTATTGTACATGGACATCCCAATGGATTTGCATTTCTTTTTACAATATGTACCACATATAACAGCACCTACGTGTTATTTACACACGGTTGTATCACAAAGCAGTTTGTGAAAAGGAGCCCAACAAGTGTCCAAAGCTTTGCTGAGCCACCACAGCCGACCGTCCGCGAGCTGCCACAGCGAGTTAAACCCCCCCAGCTGTCATCCCCAACTGGCTCACAGGCAAGCGTCCTCTTTAAATGTAGAGTTTAAAGCTGAAATCACAAGGGTCAAAGTGTTGTTACTCCCTTAAATAGAAGCGACAAACGCTGACAACGCACCAACTTGTTCTTATCAAAGGGCCAAATGTAAACAAAGTAGGTAACATACAAGCTTTGAACAACTTGTACTGCAAAATGTAACACAGGGAAAACTGTATTTGGATTATTTTTATTACCAATGAGAAAAAGAAGGCAAGCTACGTGTACTTCAGCTAAGCTTTGTTTAAAACACACCTTGCTTATCTCCTGTCCCCTGCGACACAGTAAACTCTCTGAACTAAAGATGGTCACAGTTAACTGTATGAATTGGGCTGACCTGCTTTGTGATAAAAACCTTGGTTGAGGCTTCAGAGAGCAACAAAGGGGAGGGGGGGGGAATAGTATGTACTTCAGCATAACAGGAAATAATTCAGCCAATTGGTTGCTGGATTTACCAGAACGGCGCATCCGCAAGCACACACACACACACACACTTACAAACACACTCACTGTTGTACAACAACCAGAGACACTGTAGCAGCTTTCTCAAAGGCAAAGACAAGTACAACACACTAGCTGGCAGTTCTGCTGTCAGATACGCAAAACCAGAGCGGCAGCAGAATGAGATGCACACGCTGACAAGCAGTTAGAGTGGAGTTGCGCAGCGAGGAGGTGGTTCCGCCTGCAGAGGATCCCGGGTTTCAGCCCTTTCTGCCTCGGCCAGCAACCCACGTAGGAGACGCAGGAGGAAGTTTGCTTGAGGATCGAGGGGAGGAGAACTGCAAACAGCAGGAACCAGCCTGGTTCACGCTGGAGGTGAAGAACAAAACAAAAAACAAGCCCGGCCAAATAAACCATGCTCAGATGCAACATTCTGCGATTTAAGGATCAAGGACGTGCCGTGTGCTCGCTTCTACATCGGCTCTACTGGGGGCGACCAAACGGGAAAGAATACTTTTTCAAAGGAAAATAAGAACTGAACACTACTATTGAGGATGTGAGAGACAACAGACAAGGTAAAGAAAGGAAAAAGGGGATAAATGTGTGGATTGATAAAAGTTAAGTTTCTTTATTTGTAGCTTTGCAACTAAAATAATGAGGAGGAAGATTTCAAATGGTCGGCCAAGGCATCAGTCCTCATCAGCTGTCCAGTCGGCCACCAAGGAAAGGACAGAGGAGGGATTCAGTGGTCTCGGAAGAGTTCACAGCATCCTGTTACGTTTATGGGTAGGTGAGTCTGTGATGACATCACTACAGGGGGCAGGGCCTCGTTTACGATTGGCAGTGGAATCCAAATGGAGCGCCATCTCCTCGGCGATGAAGGTGTTGAGGTCCACGTCATGAAGACCATTCCTCCGGCGACTGAGGGACTGGGCCGGGTGGGTCGGGGAACCCGGAGGACCAGAACGCACAGAAATGCTTGCCATGGCACCGCTAAGGCCTGGAGTAAAAAAAAAAACAATCAATATCTTAAATTTAGATACATTCTTCATTCTTACAATGCGAAAGCTTGCTGCCAAACACAGCATTTCGACATACCGTGTAGTGCTATGGCCTCTCTGAAAGGCTGCAGGTCTGTCTCCACAGAGCTGCCCGTCTCCGGGGGCGATGGTCGGCTTGCAGACACCATGGAAACTCTTGGCGGAGCGCGAGCTGTCCGTGGAGGTGGAACTTTGCCGCACAGGAAGCTGATGAGGTCCTCGCGTCTGATTGTTCTCCTGCGCTTTTTGACCCATGCAATCACATCCTTATTCCTGCGCTGGTGGCCTAAGTGGATGCCCAAGTCATAGCTCCGTTGGCGGCCCTCCATACTCTCTGAGCACACACAAGGACATGTGTCTTTAGTACATCGGAAATTAAACTTCAAAACAGACAAGGAACCTTGAGATGGGTGTGGGACTTGCCTTTGTAAAGGTTTGTGACGGCTGTGGCGGCATTCTGGAAGGGCACCCAGAGAGAGAGGCCCTGCTGCTGACATACTCTATCTGGAAATAAAATTCAAAAAAGTTAGGGACATTGTCATGAGAACTTCACAATGTTGGTGTTTTTCTAAGCCTCAAATGTATTATTTAGATCAATTCAAGCCATGGCCGTCAGGAAATGTGCCATTGAAATGCAAAAACACCTAACTGATCGGGAACGGTGCACCTGCCTGAAAACACATTCTAAACCTAAACCATCTCAAGTACAAACAATCCTTTCATGATTTAAACTTTTACTGCCGACCCTTTCATGGTCTCTGTGGGAGCGATCCATAAGGTTTCCTGTACAAATGACATCAGGGGCGTTTTTTGCAGCAGGACTTACGGACCGAGGGGGGCACAGGGGCACACTCATCTGCACTTGACAGGCCCTCAAGAGCCCGTCTGGCAATTGGTCAACAAGGCCATGTCCAGCTTTCATTCGGCTGTAACCATTTGTAACATAGGAGGTTTCAAATGGAGGCTTGCATGCATTTCCCGTTTCAGTGTGTGTGTGTGTGTGTGTTCCAATAGCAGAAGCTGAAAGGAACCCAAGTTATTTACAAGAATCAGTGTCAACGCACATCAAGGCAGAGTGGACATAACCAAGACACTGTTTACTTTATTCATAACGCCATTTTGTTCTGGATATTAACAATGCAGTCGTCAGCAAAAGTACATACGGTAGTGTGTCGGGATAAAAATGTCTCTGGGACGTTATGTGATTAAATTCACCCCACCGCTGCGACAATAAGCTATCTCTGCGATGGACCAACAACACACGAGTTGTTTTCTGTCGGCCAACACCTCCCTGTTTTATCGCCATTTTGACGAGCTGGGTTAACTGTTAATGGGTGGACAAAAACATTTTGGTGTGAGCCACTTGTGTCTCGACCGGACGGATCCATCCGATTATTCGTTTTAGACACCGTAAAAGCAAACTGCGCTGAGCAGCTCCGGTGCTGATCGGCGCGTTTTGGCCCCGGAAGCCCTCTTGACAGCTCGGGCCACCGCGAGTCAGATTCAGCCCCGGTGTCCCCACACTGACACACAGTGACCGGCTGTTAGCAGCTGTTAGCGTTAGCTTGCGGGGCTAACAGCTGCTGCCATCGCACATTTGCAAACAGAAATTCAAACAAATACACCTTCAAGTGTCAACCAAAAAACCAAGGGAAGGGGCACCGCTAGTTATGCTGTGGAACAGCTGCAAATAGCCAACCGTTAGCCTCGCCAGTGCCCTTTGTGTCGCTCTGCGCTAGCAAGATTAGCCGTCATTAGCGTTAGCTAGCTTTGCTTGAACTTCGGTGTATTTGGTACAGACCTTTGTAGAGCTGTGCGACCGCGGTGGCCGAATTCTGAAAGAGGTGCCACAATTTCTGCTGGCTTTGTTCCGTCTCCTCTTCGTTTTGATCAGTCCGTTCGGCCTCTGCCAAACACTGCCTTTCCCACTTGGAGAACCAGTGTTCGGGGCCGTGCTCTTGGATCTCCGCTTCTCCCTCCTCCTTCTTCTCTTCCATAGCTAACGGTAGTTGTTAGCTAGTAGCTTCTAAACTAGCCGTCGTGTTCAATATATGATTGTTTGGTTTCTGGATATACTTAACTTTCTCTATTTTACTGGAGAAATTCGTTACACAACCCTAACAATATATAAAATACAATTAATTGCTGTTAAGGTCGCATTGTGAACGTCTTAAAATTCCGCCCGCACGCCCAGTGTAACGCACACCAAACTAAGAAACACGATGACAACACCTAAGAATCTCTGGTGCTTGCCACGCCCGGTTTCTCGCTGCACTGAAAACCGATTGGTTGCAAAGGTTTATGTGGGCGGTTCTTAGTGCTGAACACGAAGCCTGATTCGACAACGTTGAAAAATAGAAAAGGTCAGAGAAAAACAAAGTTGATCCCACTCAAGGATTTTTTCTCTAGCCTGCCATACACCAGTATGTACAGCAGGGGGAAGCACGGCCGTGGAAATGTGCGCCATAACACTACGTGATCAAAAGTATGACATCCCCGTTGAAAGAAACAATACATATTATATTTCCTCTGGTGCCAAGAGACAATTATTGGATTATGCTAAATGCCCACTGTAATCCCAAAATATTTGAAACTGTTTTATCGTCAGGCCAAGGATTTTGCCTTGGCATGTTGTTGCATACGGATGCATACAGTTGAAAAGTCAAGATACATAATGGTCAATGTTTTTAAATTGAACTACTGTAGTGTAAGAACAGTCTCTCAAGTGGTGAAGTCAGAGGGTCATAGGTTAGTAAGTTGAGCTAAAAGTCTAACTTTTCAGTTATAAGATTGATATAAACCATGTTTAGTTACTTCTTATAAAAGTTGCTCAGTGGTGCTTTAACAACTTTTTATGATCCACATTTGACTTTGTTGAAAGCACATGTGGGTGACAGGCCAACGTTAGATGACAGCCCTTTTCCTTTTTGGATTGAGGTCCAAAGATCAGATGTTTACAACAGGAACCTACTTGTTACGTGTTTCCTCACCTTGATCTCTGTCTCTCCCTCAGTCCGACTGCACAGGGCTGTGTGTCAGACTGTACCTGTCTCTCTCTCTCTCTCTCTCTCTCTCTCTCTCTGTCTCTCTCTCTCTCTCTCTCTCTCTCTCTCTCTCTCTCTCTCTCTCTCTCTCTCTCTCTCTCTCTCTCTCTCTCTCTCTCTCTGTCTCTCTCTCTCTCTCTGTCTCTCTCTCTCTCTCTCTGTCTCTCTGTCTCTCTCTCTCTCTCTCTCTCTCTCTCTCTGTCTCTCTCTCTCTCTCTCTCTCTCTCTCTCTCTGTCTCTCTCTCTCTCTCTGTCTCTCTCTCTCGCTCTCTCTCGCTCTCTCTCTCTCTGTCTCTCTCTCTCATCACATCCAAGTTTCCAACCCCTTTTTCTTCTCGGCTGGCAGCACCGGTGTTTTGGGAGATGTCTGTGGAGCTCAATGTTTGCGTTGGCGAGTATGTCCCGGAACGAGGGCCGACTCTGACGTTTAGCGACTTGCACTACTGTGTTCGTGAGACAAGGGTTTGCCGCGGGGGAGGCCCTGAAAAACTCATCCTTAACAATGTAAGGTACGACATGATGCCACCCTTTGAGCGCGTATGCGTGTACACACCAACACACACGGCGTGGTGTGTAAATGACTGCCTTATCACTGAGTGTGTGTTAGCATCCTGTATGACGTAACACTCGCCGCTGCGAAGACCCCGAGCGCTGGGGTTGCTGTGCATCTGACAGTAAGTTATGAGTTATCGAGTGTGGCTCCGTTTGTGGCTCATTTCATCAAACCTGCGTATTGGTGTGAACATTTATAGGGAACGTACTTTATTTATTTGTAAGTAGACCACAAAATCAACCAAAACTTGTGGAAATCAGTTCTTTCAGTACATATAATATCAGTCTGTATCATTGCATGTTCCTGTATATATAATTTGATTTCCCTGTTGGTTGTTGCAGTGGCATCATGAGGCCCGGGATGAACGCCATCATGGGCGCCACCGGAAGTGGTAAAACATCGTAAGATAACCTGGTCGTGAGCGTGCAAACAAGCCCCGTTTCACACACGCCTACAAGCCCCGACCAAAATAACGTCTTTTTCTTTCACTTTTTCTCAGACTCTTGGATGTAATAGCAGGGAGAAAGGACCCTGTTGGACTGAAGCAAGGAAAAGTCATGGTGGATGGGAAAGCCGTCACTGCTGACCTCAGACTCAGCTCTGCGTACGTCGTCCAGGTACGCAAACATTACAAACTTACGCATGTGTCTTTTAACACCGTCACATACAGGGTGCGATTTATGGGGGGGGTATTTCCCTCTCTCTGGCTTTCCTATCACCCCTCTGCTAAATTACAAGGACAAGGATTCCGTAGCAAAGAATAGGAACCAGCTCTTTAATAATAAGAGCAGCGCGGAGCTGCATTACTGTGAGTGATGGCCTATTACTTTTGTATTGGTTTTGCATATTAACATGCTTTAGACATATTTTATTTGTTATTTACACTAGCAGCCTGCTGTGATGGTTTTCCACGTCCCAGATTGTTTGGCGCAGTGCGTGATGTGCGTGTGCAGAGCACATCGTCTTACTTTACAGGACCCAATAATAAAACAACTAAATTAACATTAAATGTTTTGCCATGTTGGGATGGGGACTAATCCACGGACCCGAAAAAGGGCCGGTCTACCCTTGGCGTTCTTCTCCCTAATTATGCAAGCTAAAAGTCCAATGTTCTTGTCTATCAATAAAAAAAACACCCCCCCCCCCTCTGCTTTTTGTCAACTCGCACCCATGTCACACGTCTGATTCATCCGTGTGCCTCCAGGACGACATCCTGATGGGAACTCTGTCTGTGAGAGAGAACCTTCTGTTCAGTGCCAATCTGCGTCTCGACCGCCAGCACCACTCCTCCGCCGATAAGAACAACAGGGTGGACGCCATCATCAAAGACCTGGGCCTGACGGACTGCGCAGACACCAAGGTACAACGGCTGGAGGACGTCGCTCACTTTACAGCAGTGTTGCACCGTTAGTTTACAAATAGCTTTATCCAGTATAAGCAGAAGTGTTCATTTAAATGTTGCTTCCCAACCGTAGCTGTCCAATGTTCCAAATGTATGCGTGACATTTACAGTATATGTTCTCTCTAATAATGTAATATATTTCAACTGTAGCAAAGTCTTAATTACTGATATAAAGATACAAACGTATTCCTTAGTCACATTGACAGTAGCATTTAGTATTTTCACCCTTGTGGCTCAGTTTAGACAGAATTTGTGTGTGTGTGTCTGTGTGTGTGTGTGTGTGTGTGTGTGTGTGCAGATAGGGACAGAGTTTCTGCGCGGCGTATCTGGAGGCGAGAGGAAGAGGTGCAGCATCGGGATGGAGCTCATCACCTCTCCATCGCTGCTGTTTCTGGACGAACCGACTACCGGACTGGATTCCAACACTGCGAACTCCATCATCAGTCTACTAAACAGGTGCAACACAATGACTTGTTACTCCCACGTTAGAAAACACAGACTGCACAAACACATAAGAGGGGAAACTCTGGGATACGTACTGTCGAATTTATTAGCGTTGCCCAGTGAATCAGCAGCACCGTCACAATCTCCTTATGTGTGTCCAGGCTGTCCAGAAGAGGGAAGACTGTGATCTTCTCCATCCACCAGCCACGCTACTCCATCTTCAAGCAGTTTGACCACCTGACTCTGTTGCATAAAGGGGAGGTGGTGTACGCGGGCGCTGCAGGCCATGCACTGGAATACTTCACCAACCTCGGTATGTGTGTTTGTACCTTTAATCCTTATTGAAAATAGATGTCTTATTTGTAAAATGAAGCATTAATGCCGGACAGACTGCCCCTTCCCTTGAAATGAAAAATAAGTTCTCTGGTTTTACTCACTTTTTTCTTGTTATTCCTGTGTTTCACGCGTTGGATGTGTTTTCACGGGTTTGTGTGTTTTTTTTGTTGAGGCTACCAAATTGAGGCCTTCAATAACCCTGCTGATTTCTTCATGGACATCACAAATGGAGAGACGAAATCAACAGCTGTGCCACTTAGTGCAGGTACACTTAAAATATATATTCTTGTGTATGAACAGAGGCTTCAGGAGTGTCATTGATGAAGCAGGAATACATCCAAGTTGCATTGGATGGGATGACTTAAAAAAAAAAGCAATACCCAGAGTTAAGGTTGGAAAGCAATACATTTAACAATCCCGTCTCAGATGATGTTCCCCTGGAAATTATAACAGCATTCTTTTTCTCAAATGTCGGACTACTCTTTTAACCAGATTCAGATGTCAGTCAAATGTCTAAATCCCCATTTTTTACATTTCAAATCACTCTGAAGGAGACCCACAGACTGGTAAATAGAGATAAGCGTTTATTCTACATAGTGGCCTCTTAATCTTTCCACAGAAGAGGATAAAAACCCATTGGCGAACCAGTACCGCCAGTCCCAACTGGGCCGGAACGTGCTGGAGGAGTTGGACCAGGTGAAGCAGAGCATCAGCGACGGGCCCGACGGTCCAGGCGAGGCGGCTGACTACGCGACCTCTTTCCTCTATCAGGTGAGCCAACGTAAAAACAAAACTATACAAAATAAAAAGCTGAGGGATTTAAAATCTCAGTTGTATTTTTTTGTTTGTAATAAACCTCACCTCACCTGACACTGAAAACAAGGTTAGGGTTGATGAGTCATGACACTTAGGTCGTTGTGTTTGGCCGCCTACTGAATAAACCCTTTTTACCTAACATGTCCATAATAAAATCCTAAAATCTATTTCCGTGTGTGTGTGTTTGTGTGTTTGTGTGAGGGGCAGCTGCGTGTGGTGTGTGGGAGGACGGTTATGAACTCCCTCCGGAACCCTCAGACCTCTTACGCCCAGTTTGCCCTCAACGTCTTCTTTGCAATCCTGGTGGGACTCATTTATTACCAAATGCCGCTGACGCTGCCCGAGGCTTTGCAGAACAGGTACGCCACCTCCACCTGCAGCACGACAGCGACGCCCGTTCCAATCAGAGAGTCGGCTTCCCGTCGTAGGCAGTAAAGTGACACAGCAAATTTTAATGTGTACAAAGAACAAGTATTTACTTTTCAAAAGGCCTGATGGCTGAATTTAATTGCGGATAAAGCATATGAGTGAGGTCGGGTGACATCATTTTAAGACTTTTATGATGCCGTTTCGGGGCGATATAAATGAAAGGGGGGTGAAACCCAGATTGGCCCCAGAAGATGAAGGGCCAATCAGATAACCCTCCACATCTCTTTCTCTCCACAGGAGTGGAGCCTTCTTCTTCCTCATTATCAACATGGTCTTTGGGAACCTCTCTGCTGTTGAACTCTTTATCAACGAAAGGGCCATATTCATGTGAGTTAAAGGTAAAAGTGTGTGTTTTAATGTGACTTATGCAGAAGGTGAATGACCACGAAGATGTTCAGTGTCCAGGTAGATCTTCTTTTCAATGTCTCTTTTTGTGGCACTCTGCCCCAAGTCCATTTATTTTTACCGTTTTTAAGTAAATATTACATTTGTAGACTATTTTTCCGTTGCGGATTAATACACATTAGATTTGATTACTTTTCATTTTCGACTGTGCCACAACGTTCTCTTTGTGTGTGTCAATGTGAGTCTTTGTTCATATTTTTTGCAGTCACGAGAACTCCAGTGGCTATTACCGCACGTCTGTCTACTTCCTGTCCAAGGTCTTTGCTGACCTCATCCCCAACCGCATAATCCCCCTCTTTGCGTTTTCAGCCATCGCCTACTATATGATGGGTATTTCTTGCACATACACAGAGAATGCACATCATATTCTGTCACTCAAGTGCTGTTTTGTACCTGAACTCTACGACTGTGTGAGTTTGTCTTTTTCATCTTAATTTAACCTCCCGCTGTGGATCTTTTTAATTGGCCTCGGCGTGGCGACCCGCCGAAGGAAAATACTCCGGATTCTTAATAACATCTCCGTTCTGTCTGCCTGTTTGCATTCGTCCGCCACTCTTTCAGGGTTGAAGCCGGCCTTTGAGGCCTTCATGTGTTTCGCCCTGACCATGTCTCTGGTCAGTCTGGCAGGAGTCAGTCTGGCCTTTCTCGTCTCAGCGAGTGTGTCTACATTCGCCATGGCCAACATCCTCATCGCTCTGCCCTTCGTCTTCATGATGGTGAGATGATGAGGCTCACACACACACACACGCGGCTGGCATCACAATGTGGACTCTTGTGTCTTATTCCCTCTTTTCCTTTCCCTTTGACCTATTTATAGGTTTTTGGTGGTTTCCTTGTGAACCTCAACGCCATGCTGAGCTGGCTCTCCTGGCTGCAGTGGTTCAGTGTCTTCAGATATGGGCTGAATGTAAGCGGCGCAGGAGGGTGTGGTCGGGAGAATGGGGTTGGATTTGATCTCGTGTTGCATCTGTAGCAAGCGAGTCGCTGAGCCCAACCTCTCTTCTGTCTCTGCCAGGCTGCATTCATCAACGAGATGTCAGGGCAGCTGTTCTACAGCAACAACACCATGTGAGTGACGAGTGATCACACAGACGCACACACAGACGCACACTAAACCCTCTCGCCTCTCGCTGCAGCATCCCTGGGGAGGAGTTTCTGAAGAGTCAGGACATTGACTACTCCGCGTGGGGCTTCTGGCAGAACCAGGTGGCCCTGCTGGGAATCACGTCGATCTGCATGTTCCTGGCCTACGTGCAAGCTGCGGCGAATCAACCGCTGGAAATGATTCACATCCGGCATCCGTCAATCCCCGCACGGACTTCCTCTTATTTATTTAACACGACTCAAACGCTGTGCTTTGGAAGTCATTTTACAGGTTATGAAGTGAGCTGTCATTAATTGTCACTTCCGCTCACGAGATGAGCACACGTGTTCTAACATTTGACTGCCAGGCGGATAAGCCGCTGCTCAGCGCACTCGATCCGTGCGCGAGAGAATCCACCACGCAGCCGAGCCGACATCTAAGTCCCTACAAAGCTACTTACAAGCAGAGAGACAACATGAGCTACACTTGGGAAAGTAAGCAAAGGTCCTAGATATAACAAGGAACCTTTAAGTTTTAAAAGAATCACATTTCTCAGTTCTGCAGTTTGAGAATCAATCAATTTTATTTTCAGTCCAATATATTGTTTTTGTTAACTTTCTGATAACTTAACATAAATCAGATCCCAGAGCTTAAAAAAAGATTCACATTGGACAGAAAAGCTTTAAAAAAAACTACCTTCAAATATTCTTGTTTCATTCTTTACGGGACTAACACAAACTTTCCGTACCATGATGTACCAACTCTTTATTGAAGCTATATTATGTTTACAATGACAGGAACATTCAAACCAAAAACTCCATGATTTGTACGGCTGACTATTGCAATAAACATAACTATTTAGCATCATTTTACTCCTTCTCTCCAGCACCGTAACGAAACGCCTTCAAAAAGCCTGTCGCCCGACGCCGAAATGTCAACTCATCCTCAGGTTCGAAGAGGGCAACGCTTCCTCGTGTCACGTTTAGAAACGCTCGCCTCCGCTGGCGCTCTTCCTCAGGCCGTGTCCCACCCTCACCGGCGTGTTCTCCAACCCGCGCAGCCACTCGGTGCACTTCATCGCCACGTGCTCGTCCACGCCGTGGTCCTCCTCCTCCTCCTCGTACTCCACGTCGTCGTACTTATGCCGCTCGTTCAGGAGGGAGATTTTCACAATTGAACTGATGTCTCCCGGCTCGGCGTCAGCGTTGCTTCTGGCGGCGCCGTGTCTCTGTGTCGCCGGTTGAAGCTTTTTAGAGACGTTCTCCCGCCTGCGCCTGGAATCCGACGCGCCCCCGGAATCGCCTCCCCCGCCGTTTTTGGCCTGCCGACACTTGCCGCCTCTCGCCGTTCCTCCGCCGCAGCAGCAGCAGAACGGCCTCGGGCGCGAGGGCCAGCGTGGAGCGGACCTCCTCGTGGCGCCCGGCCTCGGCCTTCGCCCCCGGTTCACTCACCTGCCTGTGCCGCTGCGTCTTAGACGGAGACTCCCCCGACCTGGAGGCGAGGAAGCCGTCCGTTTGCGACGAGGGCAGCGGTGCCCCCCGTCCCTTTGCGTGCAGCTCGGCCCCCGACGCTGCTTTGGCAGTTGGCAGAAAGCTCCTGGGTTGACTCTTCTTGCTCAACTGCTTGAGGTTTGAAGCGAGTTGCTCCTTCACGTTCCCGCCCTTTTCTCCTCTCTGGCCCTCGGTGGAGGCAGTTGCAGATGAAGCGTGGCTCACGGGTCTCTCCTTCGCGGTCAGTCCCGACGCAGAGCGCGCCATCGACACGGGCGGGACGAACGGCATTTTGGCAACGCACAGGAACAAATAGGAGAGGAGCTCGGCTTTGCAGTCAAAGAGGCCAGGAGGAAATAGACGGGGGCACCGAGGTGGAAACCGTTTGACCGAGAGAGGGGAGGTACTCTGATGCATCCTCTGCCATGCAGGGGTCAGCAGCTAGTGTCACGCCAATGAGATCCACCAGTGCTCGCCCGCCCTGGGACAGCTGACATCCTGTCAGCGTCTTATACCTGAGCAGCAGGAGGGCGGGGCATGGCGAGCTGCAAAAGTCGCGTATGTGGCCTTATACCGAGGGGGGGTGGGCAGGGGGGAATCAAGGGTTTTGGCAGGCATCTTAACTGCTCATTATGCTGAGGCTCAATGAACTAAAATAAACCCACGCTTCTAATCCTCTAGTGTTATGTCAGTGAGGGCACATTTACTACACACATGCAGGCTTAATCCACACAGGGCGCAATAACAATTCAAGTGAAAGTAAGGTGGGTCTCTGCACTAAATTCATAGAAACTGTGACTTCGTTTCTGAAATGATTGTGCTTGGCAAATGGTTTAAAAAAAAAAAACTCTGGGTCCACTAGCTTTTTCCAGCACTGAACTGCATCTCCTGGTCTTGATCAGCAGATGGAAAAAGCTAATAAGGGAATCTTCCAGTTCTTATTAAAAATGTATTTTTTCCATTATACACGCCATCTTCTTGTGTTCAACCCATACATTGTTTTCTGTTGTGTGCTTCCCTTTTACTGTGAACATGTGAGCAAATGTTGCTTCAGAAAACCTTTTAATTTATAGGATTTTGTTACAAACCATTCCTAAATTGAACATGAAAAGACCAACATGTCTTTTCCTTATATATTAAACCATTCAATGCATATAAATCAATGCACAAGTTTTTCCTGACTGACTTAATGTGCATGTATCTACGCACATTAACCTGTTGGTAGTCATCTTGTGTGTGTTTTAAAAATGACTGTATCTTCCTACGTACGTGGGGGACGCTTGGCAGCGAGAACCGGTGAGACAGACGTCCTTTAAATATTAACAAATTATTGAATCAGACAGCATCCATCAATTTGGTTAAGTAGAGCTGGACGAGATACAAGTTACCACGATCTCCTCTCAACTTAACTTTCAGTCACGCTGTGTCCTTAACATTATCTTGTCCCAACATTATCTGTACCGTTTCAGAGTTGTACCAGTGGAATTAAATCATGAGTCAAGCAAGTCCCTTCACACCTGAAAAGTACAACACGAATAATATTTATATCAACGCTTGCCGGCTTAAGTCCCAAGGGAAGAACATAGCGGAACTGATAACAAAGAGACTATCATCTTCAGGCCTACACTATATATTCAAAAGGGAAGCAGGTGAATAGTGTGCATACCTGGCACAGGTGTGTGAGCGTCGGCGGTGCAGCCAGCTCCAGGAGTGAAAGTGAGGGAATATGGTGTTGCCATAATAATGCCGTGATCATTCTCTCCTGTGCAAAAAAAACCCCACATGGCTGCACATTGCTTGTGGATGTCAAATTCTGATGTGAACCGACCTGGCACAAGCACAGAATGTTGAGGTTCAGAACATGGCTCCTTCACATTTAACACCTGGAACACTCCCACAATTGTGTACATTTTTGTTTACGCCGTTGCACCACAATATCAGTACCACCATAAAACATGATTTATTGTTTGGTTTTATTGGCAACCAATATCTGACTTCCAGCGACTTGTTTCCCCTCTCTCTGCTCACAGTAGACCGCCGCCGCGGGTCAAGCCACGACCACCTCCCCGGCGTGGTATTCGTCCACATTGTGCACTGACATCCATACCGTGTTTTTTTTTTGTAACAGGTTTATTTGAACCACCAGAGGAGCCCTTGCGCACTCGTCGTGGTTTCGGTTGTGAGACGTCGATGTGAACGAGGATTTTCAGTCGAGCCTAACAGCTAGCGTGATGAGGCTAAGGTAGCACTAGCAACCAGCCAAGCATCCACGGGTTTCGCTGCCGAGTTTAGCCGCCGGATGCCCCCGGTCGTAGCCTACTGGCCGTCTTGACATTTCCTCGCCATTCCCGGACGAATTCGTGTCGACTGACCAGAGTCCGCGAATTCAAGTCCGTTCCTTGTCTTAACCTCTCCCCCCCTCCACCCCCGCTAGCGTAACTTAGCTTTTCGGCTAACCGGAGTGCACGCTCGGAGAACCGCACCGACGAGGTAAGTTAGCGTGCGGGCTAGCGGAATGCACGGCTAGCCGGAGTGGCTGTCACCCGCGAGCAGAGGCATCTCCTGCGAGGAAAACCCGGAGTCTGACATAGGACAGAGAGGCCGCGTGTGGTGACCGGCTGACTCGCCACACGTCGATCTATTTTGTTTGAAATTAACGTCAACCAACCCGGCGGCTAGGCCCACGTTACACCGGTGAGCGGCAAGCTAGGTGATTTAACGTTAAATAACTTGCTCGTGATGTTTGCTCTAAACGATTCAACGAGCGAGTCGCCGATATGGCGGTTATGTTAGCTAGCAACGCCGGTTTACGTCAGTTCGTTTGACGTTTAGTGTTCGGCATGGTTTGGTGACAGACTAGACGGTGAATAAATAGACTATAGGGGTGAAATCACCTGGCAGTCGTTAGCTTGGTCATATTTTAAGCTAACGTCATCTTTGTCTAGATAATGCAACGAAGCTAACTGACGTTGATGTGATTCGAGTCGGGCTGCAGTGAAGTTGATGGTTGTTGCAGTTTGGAAGTGATCGGATAAACATCGTCGTGTTCACGCTGTCATCCGCGGGGCTGGGAAGCTGGCAAAGGGGGGAAGGTTCCGCTCAGCTGTTCGCTCGGGTTTGTCGGCCGCTTGTTGCTAAACTTAAGTTTCGCTCTGTGACCTCGCAGAGTTCCACTTCAGGACCACACCCAGGCAAGATGTCCCTTCATCAGTTTCTGTTGGAACCCATCACCTGCCACGCGTGGAACCACGATAGGACACGTAAGGCTGAAATATGTCCCCCTTTTTTGTTTAAGAATACCACCACCTGCGTGTCACGGGTAGACGCCAGCGTTGGGTTACAGGCTATGCATCATGAAAACAAATGCAGCACCTGTGTTTGTTTTCAGAATTGGCAGAAACTGGTTTAGCATGTTTTAGTTATCTGTTAACCTGCTGTTTTTGTTGTCATTGTTTTTTTTTCTTTCGGCAGAGATTGCCATCAGTCCAAACAACCATGAAGTTCACATCTACAAAAAGAGTGGCAACCAGTGGGTTAAGACTCATGAATTGAAGGAGCACAATGGACACATAACAGGTGTTTCCATGAGTAACCCAAAAGCAGTTGAACGGAACTGTCATCAGCTCATGTTCTCACAGGTCAGACTCTGAATGCTCCACCTTTTGTTAAAACATCTGCCTGTCTCTTTGTGGTTTTGTCCTGTAGGAATTGACTGGGCCCCCAAGAGTGACCGCATTGTGACCTGTGGAGCGGACCGTAATGCCTACGTGTGGTCCCAGAAGGAAGGGGTATGGAAGCCCACACTGGTCATCCTCAGGATCAACCGAGCCGCCACCTTCGTCAAGTGGTCCCCACTGGAGAACAAGTTTGCTGTCGGAAGTGGCGCGCGACTCATCTCTGTCTGCTACTTTGAGTCTGAGAACGACTGGTGAGACCATTTTGTACAACCAGTTCATTTTATTCCCCAGCATCCTCGGTGGTCGCAGCCTAAAGTGGTATCCGCAATGAAATTAATTGGAAAGATTAGCGTCTTTGCTGCAAGGCACGTTTTGGTGTGAATGCAGCCTAAAGCACACGTGGGACTAAATGTAAAATGTATTTTTTGGAACTTGTTTTAAAACCACAGATCTAGACTGATCAAGACTGATAAAGATCCAGTCAAAGGCATGAGAGGTTCTCTTTTTATTAGCACTGCACCGCCAGTCTTCACTCTGCCCATTGATTTCATTATTTCCTGATGTACAAAGTCTGTCTCTCAAACCAGGGCCCACTGATTTTCACACCTGGATGTGTTAAATCTGACAGCAGACAATACAACTAACGGCTTACTTTTGCTGAACCACACTCTCAAACTGTTCTCGTCTCTCGTTTGAGACCTAACGACGATGTGTATTGTATTCATCAGTCTTTGAATGCTTTTTCAAATGCTCCAGGTGGGTGAGCAAGCACATCAAGAAGCCGGTGCGCTCCACCATCCTCAGTCTGGACTGGCATCCCAACAACATCCTGCTGGCTGCGGGATCCTGTGACTTCAAATGCAGGTGAATGTCATTAAAAGTGAAGAGTCTTTATGGTAAAAAAAAAAGATAAAGAGCAACTGATTTAAAAATATACCAACGTCCCCTCTCACTTAGTTGCTTCCTGTTCTTTTTCTCCTTTTTGTGTGTGTGTTTGCACTACACCCCACCCCTCCCTCTCTGGCCTCCAGGGTGTTTTCAGCCTACATTAAGGAGGTGGAAGAGAAACCCGGCCCCACACCCTGGGGCAGCAAAATGCCATTTGGCGCTGTGCTCGCAGAATTTGGAGGAGCCGGTCTGTATCTCTTTTTTTTAAATTTTTATGTGATGATAAAAAAAACCTTTTTATATGACTCTAAGTGAACCATTAAACTGACCACGCGCTGCCCTTTTTGTATCCACCATGTGTCTTGTTAGGTGGAGGGGGTTGGGTCCACTCTGTCTCTTTCTCGGCCTCTGGTAACCGCCTGGCCTGGGTCAGCCATGACAGCACTGTCACTGTGGTGGACAGCTCTAAGACTGCCAGGTATATTCATTCAGGATGTGGAATGAGACTGTGCCAGACAATTTAGCAGGTTCTCCCGGGAAACCTGCATGCACATGCAGCGTACACAACCCCAACATCTGTGTATTCTTTTTCAAAGTACAGCTAAATATTTGATTCTGAAGATGCTAATTTGTCTGTGACGTTTAGTCCTTCGCAGTTGAAGACGGACTTCCTGCCTCTCCTCAGTGTCATTTTTGTTTCTGAGAACAGTCTAGTAGCTGCGGTGAGAATAAAGCATTTACCAACATCTCTGTATGGCGAGTGGTGAAGTGAATGCCGTTGTAACTCTGTGGTCCTCGTCTTCAGGGCCACGACTGTTGCCCCATGCTGTTCCGCTGCGACGACGGCGGAGCGCTGACTTTCGTGTCGAAGCTCGACCTCCCCAAGCAGAGCATCCAGAGGAACATCTCCGCCATGGAGCGCTTCAGGAACATGGACAAGAGAGCCACCACGGAGGACCGCAACACTGCACTGGACACGCTGCACCAGAACAGCATCACGTAAGTCCCACTAACGGGTAGCCGATCCAGGCTTATTCCTCTTGCCTTATCCTGCCCCGGTTTCGTATCGGCACGTATGAATCTTCATGCTGAAGGTGCTTTGCACAAACTGTAAACAAGGGGGCAAATACATTCTGCCCCCAAAAAATCCACATACCAGCACAACTAAAGTTTACTGATTAACACCTTGTTATCTTGGTTTCCCAAAGTGTCTGTTCCATATAAAGTGAACTTTCCTGATGTTTAAACTGGCCGTGTATCATAACGCTATGTGTACGTGCAAATGGCTTCTCCTTGTGCCAACGTCACCTTCAGGTCTCAGAACGTCGTTGCTACTTCAGACTCCTCTTGTTTCCCCGTCGTGCTCTTCTACATTGCAACTCCTTTTTAAATACCCTGTCTCCATGTCTCTCCCTCAGCCAAGTGTCTATCTACGAAGGGGACAAAAGGGATTGTCGCAAGTTCTGCACTACCGGCATCGACGGTGCGATGACCATTTGGGACTTCAAGGTACAAACGGGCGTAAATCGGCCGTGCTCTTTTTTTCCCCCGAGATGCTCCCAGATCTCCACTAACCCTCTGGTGTGTTTCTGTGTCCACCTCCTCAGAGTCTAGAAGCTTCTATCCAGGGCCTCCGCATCATGTGAAGATATCTTGTAAACAAATGAAGAAACGCAGCAGGCCTCACTTCCCCCCTCCCCCTTTCTCTCCTCCTCACCCCCTCTGCTCCTGCGACGCAGCCAGTAACGCACACAACCGACCACCTAATTGAGTGTCTGCAGAAGCACTGATCAGACCATGATGCGCTCTTATGAGTGTGTGCAAACACTCTCACGCACACACTACACAAACACGCATACGCTACACACACACACACACACACACACACACACACACACACACACAGACTGAGCTAACGTGTGACATCACTGTTGATTTCTTTTTTTTTTTTTTTTTTAAGAAGGTTAACCAGGTGTCAGAGTGGAAAAGGTTCCTCTGACACGTATTAAAACGTGATGTGAAATGTGTGTTTTTTTTCATGTTCTTTAACCTCCTGTACCAAAAGTTTGAACACTAAACGGTGCGTTTTATCCAAAAGTCGGGACTGTATTGCTCCTTCGGATCGACCTCCAACGTGATCTCTGAATATCAATGTTTAGTAGAACGGAGGACGTGATGCTTCTCTTGCTGGCGCGCGGTAGATCTCCTTCAGCAGGGGAAGGCGTCGTTTTTCGGATTGAGACCCGGGTTATTGATATCCGGAGGTCATGTTGCTGCTCGGCTGTGGAGAGCTGCACACCATCCGATGGTGGAGAGGGGAAGGCAGCCGTGCGGAGTCACGGCCGGCCAGCGCTCGGCTCTGTAGCTGCTTCACTAAAACCACACAAGATGGAGGATTTCTATGTAACCGATCATGAGGTAGACATAAAATAAAGATGAAGTACATTTAAAGTACACAACTCACTTGACTGTTCTCTTTTGTATTTATAATGACTTGCTTAACTGTGTGTGTGTGTGTGTGTGTGTGTGAAGACACCATTGAAACTTAAGACATTTAACATTGAATTTTAATGCTACACAAAGCAGCTATTGTTTTTTGTATTCTTAATGCATGTTGAGTGTACAACTGTGCTCTGAATGCTAACGTGCTCACTATGGCAATCCTGTTACCCACTGCTATTTCATAAGCTATTGGGTGGTTCGTATTTCAAATGCAGTATGCCCAAATTACCAGTACGTCCCACTGCAGCCAGTGGCAAACAACTAGTTAAACTGAGGCTGGGGTGTAGTGAGTGCTGCATTTAATGGCAGTCTGCCTAGTGTGTCACTAGTACAACAGTTAACATTTACGGTAATGAGGTTGCATTTAATGGTTCCCTCCTGAGAAGTGCTAACTAGTATCCGTGTCGTCCTCTAAGCGTTTGCCTCCTTATGCAATCAAAACTTTTTTTTTTTTTTTATTCTTCTCAGACCTACATATAAAGTGCCAGGGGCAGATTCAGTAAAATGAAGAATTAAAAGTGTTTTATTTAAGGCCTCTCCTGTCCATTTTAGGTCCACACAGTGAGACCGAATCAGCCCTGTAGGAGCACCGGGCCGCCACATGTTCATCCTGACGGTCAATACGGGGTTGAACCTTGTGGGGGGAGACTTCACTGTCACACGAACAAATGTATTCTTTAGTGAACTTTTTCCTCTTGACGCTCCCCCCCCCTGCAGTTTGCTACCTCCCTTATGCCTTGTTCCTCTTTCTGTATGCAGAAGTGACGGTACGGCCGTCCCCCTTCTTTTCCTCGTCTTTCATGCTTTTGTTTTCGCTCCCCCCCCCTCCCCGACCTCCCGCTCAGTTCCTGCTTCCTCCTTTTTGCAGCTAGAACCTTGTATTGTGTTCTCCCCTCCTCCCTTTTGAAACAGGGGGACGTTTGGCGTCGCGCTCTCGCACATTTGGAAGCTACACACCCGTCTTGCGGCTCGTGCGTGGGCCTGCACACACTTCCTGTTTGCCTCCCCTCCTGAGCTCCTCTGTGCCCTCTTCCTCCTCCCCCTCTGACCTCCCCTCCCTCTCCTCGGCTCGGCTTCTCTCTTCCTGAGCTCACTCTGTCGTTGGCGTTCGCGTTGACTGGCCAGAGTCCGCGGGGCTGAACACCCTCATCTTCACTTGATCCGCCGACCTTCCTCTCTCTCTCCCTCCTCTCCCTCACTCCCCATCTCTGCAGCTATTCAGCCGTTCATCTCAGTCCAGCCCTCGGGGTAAGTAGCCTAGAAAATACTTAACAGTTGACTGGGTGTGTTTGGAGACGTCAGAGACACGTCCTCGCACACCCACGCGCACACTTTGCCAGTCTGCTGCCTTTTTGGGAGAAAAAGCTAAAAGTAAACTGAGCAAACCCACACACACACTTGAGCTCTGAAACGTGGATGTTATGTCAAACCTCTGAAGTAGTGCTTAGAAAATGACTGTGTGCAGATGCTGCTCTTTACTTCCTGTGTGTGTGTGTGTGTGCGCTCTAGCTGCACAGTGTAGTTTGTTTGGGGTTGTGTGGTGCCCTTGACTTCATCATCCCTCTCATGCCGCTGAAAGCCTGGCTTTTATTAACTCAACCTGATCCAGATAGGTTGAGTGTCTTTCTCTGCACAATCAGCGGATTGTGTGTTCTTTATTTCTCTCTTTTCCTCAAACAGTCCGGACACACTCTGAAGAAATGCATCACGACAAACAGTCCCGTTATTCAGTTATAGTTTGTAACTCTTATGTACGGTTTTCTCTTCTCTGCCTGTAACAAGAATCTCCTAACTTCCGTTTTTCTAGACTTGACGGGTATCTCGCCGCTCACCAGACGCAGCTTCCTCACAGCCCTTCCTGGTCCCTGTCTGACATCTGATTGGCCATGGCGTACCACAGCTTCCTCCTGGAACCAATTAGCTGCCATGCCTGGAACAAAGATCGTACCCGTGAGTCTGCTCGCCTCCTCTGATTGGCCTCTTTTCACTCACAGGCATCATGGAAACATCTTTCTTGCAGCTAGTGTCTGCGCCAGAGAACAAATAGTGTAACAGTCAGAGGGTTTGTGATTGGCTCCCAGGTGGGAGAAGGTATTTCCTGTTTCCTGTAGCAGTTCGCGTGGCGTCTCGGGGGCCTTTTCTGAGAAGCTTTTGTGCTCCATTAGCTGCAGGAAATGGACGCCACACTTGGCTGTTTCGATCGGCGCTTTGGCTTGTGGGCAAAGCGGACGTGGTCGAGTCCCACGTTGGTGGTTTCGCTCAACTCAAGTTTTCTCAGCTCGCAGGCTGAACACTCACTAAAGAAAAAAAAAAAGAACGCACACTAAAGCACCCACTCTGCTGCGTTTGGACAAACGGTGCATCTGACTCACCAGCTGACTACAACATGTGCAGGGTTGGCTGCAGCATTGTGGGAAGGAAGGCTGCAGTTCTTGCACATCGTCTATTTCAAGATGCCGTCGGTCTGTGTGCTGCCTGAAGCCAGATTCGTGCTGTATTTCTTCAGCTTCCTCTGTTCTCACGCACCAAGTCTGCTGTTCGGTGTTCCACTCCACTGATCTGCCCCACAAACTCGCCCCTCCAGCCACTCGGCCCTCGCACGGCCTTTACATGTATACAGACGGTGTACTTCAATGTGTTTTTTTTTTCTTTCTTCTTCTTCTTCCTGTGCCTCAGAGATCGCCATGTGCCCCAACAACCACGAGGTCCACATCTACAAGAAGGATGGGACCCAGTGGACCAAGATCCATGAGCTGAAAGAGCACAACGGGCAGGTGACAGGTGAGATTACAGACGGGGATTTGCTTCATTTTCCACAAAGTTTCGGAGAAGTTCATTGAACAGACTCAAAGAAAAAGGTCTTTCTGGGTAATACACTCATCTGCCGTCTTTGTCGAAAGTTACACTTTTTTACAGTGTAACTTCAGTGAAATGTACGGTAAATTACTGGCAGCTGTGGTTGCCGGAGGTTTACCGTAAAAAATAAAGTGACACGGTATAATACATTACGGTATGTTTTTTTTGCACTCTGTAAAATTCCAAGTTGAGAACCGTTTTGTTTACAGTAAATGATTGTTAATAAACGGACGCACTGTAAAAAGAGAATCCGTGAAATATACAGTAAATTACTGGCAGCTGTGGTTGCCAGAGGTTTACCGTAAAAAGTAATGTGACACCGTATAAGACATTGCGGTATGTCTTTTTGCAATTCCCAGTTGAGAACCGTTTTGTTTACAGTAAATTCTCTTTTTTTTTTTTTAAATGGACAACCGCTCCTTTTAGATGTTAAATATCATATTCTGTCTTTTTCCCCTCCAGGCATCGACTGGGCCACAGAGAGTAACCGCATCGTGACGTGCGGAGCGGACCGCAACGCCTACGTGTGGTCCCTGAAGGAAGGGACGTGGAAGCCCACCCTGGTCATCCTCAGGATCAACCGCGCCGCCCGCTGCGTCAAGTGGTCGCCGCAGGAGAACAAGTTCGCCGTGGGCAGCGGCTCTCGCCTCATCTCCGTCTGCTACTTTGAGAAGGAGAACGACTGGTGAGGTTTCCCCTCCTCCCTCCCTCCCCTCACCCGCCCTAACCCTAACCCTAACTCTAACCCATTGCACCGGGGTTGCATTTGATTATCACCAACCAACAACGCTTCCTGTGTTTGCCGTTTGTTTAAAAGGTGGGTGTGCAAGCACATCAAGAAGCCCATCCGCTCCACCATCCTCAGCCTGGACTGGCATCCCAACAACGTGCTGCTGGCCGCGGGATCCTGCGACTTCAAATGCAGGTGCGCGTCAATCAAAACCGGGAGTCCGTTGAGCTGCTTGTGTCCTCACCGCGTTGACCTCTGCCGTCGTTTTCCCCTCCTCGCCCGCAGGGTGTTTTCCGCCTACATAAAGGAGGTGGAGGAGAAGCCCGGCCCCACCCCCTGGGGCAGCAAGATGCCGTTCGGCGAGATGCTGTTCGAGTCGGGCGGCTCCGGGGAGGCGGGTCAGGCCTCGGCGGGAGGCGGAGGTTGGGTGCACAGCGTCTGCTTCTCCCACTTCCGGGAGCCGCCTGGCCTGGACGTCCCACGACTCCACGGTGTCCGTCGCCGAGGGAGGCAAGAGCGGCACGTGAGAGGCGCGCCGTGTACTCGTGCTGTTGTCCGCGTTGCGGGTGTTTGTGTGTCGCGACGCGTAACCCCTTTTTTTCCTCACGGCTGCGCAGGGTGAACAGCCTGAGCTCCGAGTCTCTCCCTCTGCTGTGTGTCACCTTCATCACCGACAACAGCATAGTGGCAGCTGTGAGTACTCAACGTTCTGATCATTTCATCCAGGTCTGAATTATATTTACCATACGCATTCGACAAGGGATCCAAATTTTAAAAATAACTGTGATGCTAACTTACACATTGGTGCATGTAAACAGACCAGGAGGACTAAAGGAGTCCTTGCAGGGCAACACAGTTATAGGTGTGTTTGGTGCTTGGAGATTTACATCGTTTTTTGCTACAAAGGGAGGCGTAGTCCTTTTTGTGAAGTTACAGCTGAGGGTATTACATTTGATAACACTTTTCTGGGTTTCTAGCTGTTACTGGGTATAAATAAATAACGAGCTACAGCTCCACATCACCACCGTATCGACGCCGTATCCAGACGGAGCCTCTGCAGCTCTTCCTCATGCGTTTCCTGCTCCCTCAGGGCCACGACTGCTACCCGGTGCTGTTTGTGTACGACGGAGCCAAAGCCAGCCTGACGTTCGGTGGCAAGCTGGACGTTCCCAAGCAGGCGGCCCAGAAGGGCATCAGTGCCAGGGAGCGCTTCCAGAACCTGGACCGTCGGGCCTCCGAGACCCAGAGCACCGAGAAGGACCTGAACAGCCTGCACAAGAACAGCATCAGGTGAGGAGAAGAAAAATGAACAATTCTCTATTTTTGCAACATCGATATCATCTTTTTTTTTTCTGCTACACCATATGCACAGAGTTTGACTTGTTATAAACTTTGTTACAGCCAAATCTCAGTGCTGGAAGGCGGACGAAACAAGTGCACCAAGTTCTGCACCACCGGCATGGACGGAGGAATGGGCATCTGGGACGTCAAGGTAACATGCACGCATTGCACAGGTCACACAAGGATACAATGACGTGTTGGTGTTGACATATCTAGGCTCTCTGAGTATTAGAAATACGTCTACTATCTAACATTAAAACTTTATTCAAGCCAAGCACAGTGTAGTTGGCAGCTCAGCTAAATGATGAACCCCATAGCTATATGTACCTTTATGTATATATGTACATGTTTGCCATATATATGTATGACTTGTGGTTAGAATAAATACGGCATCGATGGCATTTTATCCAACTGATGATGGGTATCGAATTAAGTCATTAAAATAATTAAAGAGTTAAGCACTCTATCGGTGTCACTTCACTGCTGTCATTATTTTTAAATGATACCCAGCCATAGTAGTGTCCTGTTGGCATGATATATTCCATTATAATAGGATAATATATGTCACACTTTCCCCCCCGCCCAGAGTCTTGAGTCTGCAATGAAGGATTTAAAGATTGTCTAAACCGAAGTTTACGTCAGCCGACGGATATTCGCTTCCGGAGACGTGAAGGAAAACTGCTGCCTTATTACACAAAGCTTATTGGCCTTATTTTAATCAGGCATTTTTTTATTCAATCGAAACGACCAGACTCGGGTCAAACAGTGTTTGTGATCCCTCTGAAGCGCTCTGCTGAGCTTGTTAACCTCAACTTTGAATATGAGGGACTGGCCACGTGTCTGCAAACAGTGGCTTATGAGTTTATGAGGTTATCTTTGTATAGTCACAGAGACCTGCGGCTGAGCTTAACGCGATAAGCAAGAATTTTATATCAGTCATGATGAAAGACTATAGAATGTGTTAAAAAAAGCTTATGCTGGTCATAATATGCATTTAATAAATAATTGCTGTTACAGTACTCAACAAATGCTTGGTTGTGTCACATTTTTCTTTGAAACAGTGGATGAGTTCCTCAGAATAAGGTGGTTTGAAAAAAAAAAACCCACTTATGTGAAGTGGGGTCCAGTTCATAACAGTTACCGTTGTTTAGTCAACTCTGATATACAGTTTTTATTGAAATATTGACACTTTGGCTAAAATGTAACATTTCTCCACCAAAATGAAACCCTGATAGAGAGGAGAAGGCTTTGGATAAATAAACTCACAGAAAATGTAACTGAACAGCTCAATGAATTAATAGAATGAGGTAGAAAATGTTGTGTGGAATAACTTAAAAACAGTATGGAAATGTAAACATCAGACTAAAAAATATACATACACGCTGTCAATTTTAAAACCGAATAATTTGTTAATGTGAGTCAAAGTCTGCACTTTGAGGTTTGATGTA